>JAOVYX010014580.1:0-31700 GCA_035668315.1 Drosera spatulata
CAGTATTAACTATGGTTACTCGGAAAATAAAATTGGAAATGAAACCACAAGGAAGATACATAAACTAAGTCCTGGAAATCCCACAGTGGGAGGATACAACAGGGAACTAAGGGAACTAAAGGATGTAACTGAAAGCATGCTAGTGAAAATAACGAGTTGAATTATCAAATGAAAAGGATACTGCTGCAAACTCAAGAGAAATATTACTCCATCAGCAATAAAAGGCAGAGCTTAGTCACGATACAGTGGAGTTCACAGAAAAGACTAAGAACAATGTAGAAATTGAATATTAGGGTAAAGATGGCAAAGCAGGCTAAAGTGAGAAAAAAATAAATAAAGGAAAGACCCTTGGGCCTTGAATAGGTCAACCCAGCATTTAACTCTATCAATACTCTAAAACCCCGTCTTGCCATCACAACAAAAACCCAAAGATTCATTCAAAAGTATTAAGAAGCATACATTGGATGCGAGAAGTTTCTTCATCACGATCAACACCCATTCCTTGAAGATTCTGCTGAGAGAAGGGAGACTTGTCTCCAAGAAGCCTGAAAAGAGGAGGACGGTGACAACAATTGCATCAGATTCTTCAAAACCAAGTCCCAAAGAGAACATTAAACAGAGGATTTCTTAGCCCCTTGATCTTATTACACAATGGTTCACTAAATTGTCCAAAAACATTGTGTTTTTCATATCGCAACTCCATCACTATGCTTATTCTTCTCGACAATTGCAATCGTAGAAACCAGATTACAATCCAGAATAAAATTTAAGAAGTGATTATCAATTAATAGAGAAAATGCTCACTTTTCAGTTCACCAAGAAAGTGATTAAGGCAGAAAATAGATCGCCCACAACTACAGCACAACAACAGTGCATGAAAGATAGATTACTAACTTGAAGAAAAGCCATTCGAGCAGGGCATAACGCTCCATCCCTGCAAACAGTAGAGATTGAGACGGCGCATTGGCCCGTGGATAGTTCAACAATGTTAGCTTCCTCTGTATCTCTTCCATTTGCTTTGCTGCCATAGCAACTGCATAAAAAATAAAAAATAAAAACCTTATTGATATGGGACTGAAGCACGTCAATAATGATCTCATCAGATGATACGCAAAGAGAAGTGCACACACACAGTGGCGGGATAAGCATCAGGCATCATAGGACTGAAAAGATAGTGCCAGGAAACTATTTGCAAAACTAAAGGCCACCACAATGCGATTTCTCTGATCAAAATCAAGACGCTAGCTAGAGCTTTTCAGGTTTCAACACATTCATTCAACTTCCAATATCCTTCTTTCTCTATTATATTATTTTTAAAATTGACATTCTCATGCATACAATCTTCAAATTGAAGTCTGTTACAATAGAGTGTACAATTCATATTCCTTGTAATGTAAAAAGCATTTTTATGTTACGGTACTTTCCATCGTTATCAGACATCCAAATTCACGACCCCAAGAAACCCAAAACCCCAAACCCTAAACCCTAAGCTATGAACAATCACACAAAAGCAAAACAAACACGAAACACGAATCAAATCTCCAACTTATAATGCAAGAAACTGGAGATCAGTGGCATCAAAGCATAACGATGATAATTCATAATGTGGCTAATGATAATTCACACAAATAGATTCATAATGATACTTCGGATCTGAACTACACGAAGCAATAATTCATAATGATAATTCACACAAAGAGATTCAAATCTTCATCGAGAAAAAGATGAATTCGACCTATAGATGCGACAATCGCAGCAATGTGACTCCGAATCGAGCTGAGAACGATTAGCAGAAATTAGGGTTTTGAAAGTTGGGTTTTGGTCAATTAAAGCGGAACGAGACTCTGAAGTTTGAGGAGGAAAAGTGGGCATGAAAATGAAATCCAAATCATAAATCGTAACAACATTTTTATCTAATTTATCTAATTAATTTTAAGATATCTAAATCATCATTTTTATCAATTTCAAAAATATAAAATCTTTGTGACTCATATTAACTTATACCAGTCAAAACGGTCTATATCTTTCCATGAACCTCATATGATCATAAGATGAAGAGTTTTTTTAAAGTTTTTTGTTGTAAAACCTGAAATCCTTTTTCGAGAGTAATTTTCATTATGCCCTTTGAGCAATTCTTCCACTTCTAGAAGAAAACCCCATCAAGTTCATATGAGATCCATTAGTATGTTACTATTGTTGAGCAAATTCCTTCACTTTCCATTTGTAAATCTCATGATTCCTTGATCTCCTTGTACCTGAATCCTCGCTCTTTTGTCACATTCATGTTTCTGCTCAAGATTCACCCAGTAGCATTGTTCAAAGGGGCCACGGCTGGCATCGCAGGCATTGATGGGGCAACATCGACCATAGAGTTCTTGCCAAACGCGATGCTGATTCGAGTCCTTCACCCATCACAGAACATATTATGCGAAACAATATGTTCAGATTCTCGTCGAAGTAGACATGCTACAGTTCGGAAGCGTCCGAAACAAGTAGTGTGCGGTGGACTACAGACGAGTCTGCATATCAGCACTGTCTCGGATTATCATCAGCTGATTTTAGAGCTAAATTCATTCATTGAAGCAATTCAAAGAATCTGGTAAATTCTCTCCACACCCTTTTCCTCTTTGTTGTCAGTTTTTCATCACCAGCTAGAACAATGAAGTCAAACAATGCGACTTTTCGCAGTTCAGATCACTATATCAGAAAAAATGGTAAAGCTAGCTGCAGGGTTTGCCTACTTCATCCTCGAAAAGGAGGTATGTAAAGCGAATAGCAATGTCGTTTTTGTTTTTTTTTTTTTTTTTTTCGTTTTCTAGTCCTATTGTCCTCATGTTTTAACATTTGGGCAGCCTCATTTTGTGATTCTTCTTTTTTCGAAAAGGTAGGGGATTGCATAATCCGAGGAGTCGATGGAGGTGGACTACAGAAACTTAGAGTTTCCCTGCCTCACCTGGGATCGTTAATCAAGGCCTCGCAGCTCACACCCTCTGCTTGGATATACAATTCATCAGCAGTTCCTCCTCTAAGGCCCTTGATCAGCATCCCGCTTGGGTCACTGGGCAGCATCATGTTCTTCTTGCCTCGGCCATTTTACTACTTCTTGAATTCAGAATAGAAACATTCATCGTCTGTTACGAACGGGTGTATTAATTATAAATACAAACAATAATGTGTAGGGAGGTTTCCTGCAGTTTCTGATTGGAGATCTGTCGCGCCCGCAATCATCCTGGATCGCGCCCGCGACGAGGGAAAAATTTGGGAATTTCCTACCCAATGTCGTCGTGTCCGCGACGGGGGAGTGTCGCGCTCGCGACAGACCTGGGTCGCGGCTACGATACGTCCGGTCGTGCCCGCGACGGCCTTCTAGCTAAGAAAAATACATTTTTCGTGTCCGAATCTTAAACCTAAATACGTATTTGAGTTATATAACTCCTACGCATAAAAATAAATCGTCAAACGTGCATAAACGATCACGTTTGACATTTGATGGGGTATTTGGGGTTGGAATGAAGTAGAATATACCCTTATAATACATATATCCTTTTGGGAAATAAATGAAAGCGACCGTTAAATGATTAACAAAAAGGGAACGGGGGATATGAAAAATAGTTATACTATCCATGTGAACCAATGAAAAGCAAACAAATAAAAAATATCGACTCCTTGAACTGATAGGAACAGTATTGACATCCCTTGTGGATCCGTTGGATCATTAGTTGTTTTCCTAAATTTATTGACAAGGTCGAATATGGTGTCCCTTTCTCGATCCATGGTGATCATCTGTTTCTTTGGATAGTCTTGGTGGCTTGAGTTTGAGTCATTGCACTCATATATTATCCTCTGAGTCATCGTCACAGGTGAGAACTAGCTAGGGAGCGATGGGCATCCCCCATCCTCTTTGCATGCATGCAGCAACTTCTACGTCGTTGTGGCGGGGGCACGGGTTGCTTTCTGCAGGGAGGCCCAAATTATCTCAATGTAGGCAAACGATACCTCATTGAATGCGCACAAGAGGTGCAAGACGACGCACATGATAGACAAGTGCGAAAACAGAATCTATTGGGAAATCCGGCTGACGATTGACACTTTATCTTAACTCTGTACTCCGAGACGGTTATATCCTTGGAGTCTTCGTTGCTTTTGAGTCGAGTCATGAACCCTAATTACCTGCAAAAGAAAGGAATGACTCTTAAAAGCGATACAAAACCATGTAAAGAAATGAGAAACGATGTTGTGTGATATAACGCCCATATTTTCTTATATATATAAAAATGTTTTAGGGACTTTCGGCGGTCGTCATACCCGTTAGCGAAAATTCCCTGTAATTGGGATTCATACATCTGAGGTTGTTGAGCTTCATTAGCTCATGGCTATGTTTTTCAATTGCAGGTATGCCCTCAGCAGCACCTGAAGGCTCTTAGAGAGAATTTGCCTGTATATAGATGAATCCATGTACTTTGGATATTATGGCAGATCAGATGTCTATGTCGTTTAAATGTAATAAACGATCTGCATAGCTTCCGCTTTAATGTTGTAACTAAACAGGTATTTGGGACTGTAAGCTATGAATTCGATTACTATTCATAGTTCCTTGACTGCTATACCCTTGAAACCCATTCGGTTTGTTTAGCCTTGTCACGGACCGGGTCCGTGACGGCATAATGCTCACGTGTCTTCCAACGCGGAAAGTCGGGGGCATTACACTCTACTAGCGATCAATATATCATCTACATAGAGTAAAAGATATACTTGACTCCCATCAGGTTGTTGCTGATGATACACACACTGGTCGTACGGGCTTCGTGTGTATCCAATGCTTGTTATAAAGGTGTCAAGCCTGTGATACCATTATCGGGACGACTGCATCAATTCGTGCAATGATTTCTTCAGAAGATAGACTCGGTCTTCCATTCCTGCCAATGAAAAACCCTCAGACTGACGCATATAGATCTCCTCTTCTAGCTCACCGTGTAAGAACGCCGTCTTTATATCCATTTACTCAAGTTCAAGATCGAACTTAGCAACCAAAGTTAGAAGAAGTCGAATGGAAGTATATGTCTGACTACAGGAGAAAAAATTTCAGTATAGTCAATATCTTCCTTCTGAGTGAAACCTTTTAGCCATCAATCTGGCCTTGAATCTCAAATCGTCACCATCGCCTGTTTTCTTCTTTTTGAACACGCATTTACACCCTATGGTGTGTTTTTCCTTCGGCAAATGAACTAGAGTCCAAGTGTTGTTCTTCTGAAGAGACTCTAGTTCCTCTTCCATAACTGCAGTCCACTGGGCACATTCCGAACTAGCGACGGCCTCCCTGAATGACAAAAACTCATTCTACACAGTCTCGCTAATAATGTGTGTATATGCCACCAAATCTGAATAGCCATATCGAACTGGGGGTCTGATCTCACGTCGTTCTCTGTCGCGACTAAGTTGATACTGCTGTAGAGTGGGCCCCATCTGAATTGGATCTGGTACCAGTGGTTCCACTCTTGGATCTTCTGCTTCTTGAACTGGCTGTAAAACATCACTTGAAATGTTGGGATCTGAGGATTCCTCATCTTGATGCTCCACCTCAAGTGTCGATCTCTCGACTGGTTGTATCTGCTCCACCTGCTGCTAAATGCTCCCTTGTTACCCAACTTCTTGATTAAATGTGACATCTCTGCTGATGATGATTCCAGGTGATGATGGATCACTAGAGTACAATCTGTATCCCTTCACACCTGGTTGATATCCAAGAAAAATGGTCTTCTTGGTCCTAGGTTGCAACTTCCCTTCGCTAACATGATAGTATGCAGGACAATCGAAAACACAAAGGTTGGAATAATCAGCGGGCTTATCAAACCAAGCCTCATAAGGTGTTTTCATCGATAATGCTGAGGAAGGTGATCTGTTTACCAGATAACGGACCGTCAAACTGCTTCACTCCAAAATCTCTCTTTCAGCCCGGCTCCAATCATCATACACCGAGCCCGTTCCATGAACGTCCGGTTCATGCGTTCTGCTACCCCATTCTGCTAAGGTATGTAAGTGACAGTGCGTTGCCTCACAATGCTTTTGTCCTTGCAGAACTCCATAAATTGCTTGTTCGCAAATTTCATCCCGTTGTCAGTTCGAAGTCTCTTGATCTGCCTGCCGGTTTGCGTCTCAATCAACTTCAACCATTCTTTAAATGTCTCGAATATCTCTGATTTCTCTTTCAAAAAATATATCCAGACATAACGGGAGTAATCATCGATAAATGTTAAAAAATATTTTTTACCTCCCATCGAAGCATGCGGAGATGGTCCCCATAAATCTGAGTAAATGTAGTCGAGTGTCCTTTTCGTTCTGTGAATCGCACCTCCAAACGACACTCTCTTCTGCTTGTCGAGAACACAGCCCTCACAAAACTCGAGCTTCTGTGTTTTCAATCCTCCAAGCAAGCTTGCTGAACTCAGAACATCCATCCCCTGATTGGCCATATGCCCAAGCTGCATATGTCACAGCTTCATCTCAGAACTAGCATCATCATCACGAACGGACAATGAATTTGTAACAGCTATAACTCCATCCTGCGTCGCTCCGATCAGATAGTACAATCCAGCACGAAGCCGTGCCTTCATAGTCACCATACGGTTCTCTTTGATCTCCATGTCCCCATCCTGAGAATGATAGGAACACACTGTTTCTACCGGAGTATTGTTTACTGGAACACTGTGTAAACAGTACCTATGTCAGTACAATGTTCACGGCACTGTTCATCTGAGGAAAAAAAATTAATTTTTGTGGAAAAATGCAAGAAAACTGATCCGTAAAAAATATAACTTTAATCTCAAGCTTAACAACGTTCGTTCCTAAGCCTACGTGAGCCAACCCGGTGTAGGAAATAAGGATTGAAACGTTCCAAACTCTGATACCAGTTTGTTACGAACGGGTCTGTTAATTATAAACACAAACAATAACAAATGCACAAAATTAATAAGACAAAGATTTTTACGTGGAAATCCTTGCGGGAAAAACCATGGACGATTGCCGACGATGAAGAATCCATTAGTCAAATGAGAAAATAGAAAAGGAGCTACACCCAAAATATCGAGAATCTTACAATAAGGGATAGAGATAATAATCTTTAAAATAAATTCTCAATGTGTTTTTATATATGTATGCGCATCCCTCTTCTCCTTATCCCCTTTCTTCTCCTCTACGCCTCTCTTTCTCTCTGCACTTTCACACTTCTCTCAACTTCTCCTATCTTTCTCTGCCTCTTCTCTTCTTATATACACCATGGAAGAGGCACACGGACGAAATAAGGAGAAGCCATGCGGGGAGGACACGGAGAAGAATCCAGACGCGCTGAAGGTCCACGCGAAAAAGACGATTTGAGGCACCATCAACAAAACCCAGATCAACTTATACGTACAAAAAGTTCTGCAGAAACATATTCTGTCCGGCAAACACTCCCCCCTCCCACCCAAAAAAAGAAAAACATACAAAAAAAAAGAAGAAAAAGAAGAAATTGTTATCAAGATATGACAAAAGGCTGGGGCAGATAAATAAGCAAGTTGCCTAGTTCTCCGAGCGGAAACTCGAAAAAAGGTGGTACTCGAGACCGAGAATACGAGTCATGCATCCAAACCGTGCTTGAGAGAACCAATGCCAAATGGAAAGATTCCATGTGATTTAGAGACACCGACAAATCATGTCGCAAGCTTGTTGGTACGTTTTCGATCATGCATTCCTGATTCTGCATCAATTGAAGCAAAACATACGTGGTTAGTATATAACCCGAGTTACGACTTTTTAGTCGCCTTCACTCTGATATCATGATGTGAAACTCGATATATTTGGTATATAACACAAATGAAAACGAACCTCCTTTCGAAGAATGATGATGTCTGATCCTGAGACAAGAGTGACCATTGTGCCCATCACAGTGATCTGAACTGCAACATAAAGATATCAGTAGAATGAAGTGGATGAACTTAACAAACTTCAAAAAAAAAATGAGAAAAGAGAGGTGAAGGCTCACTGGCTTCTTTATTGTGTTTTGATTGTTCCAAGATTTGGCCAAAGTCTTCAGATCTTATACAAACTCTGAACTCATGTGATGAATCGTCATAATTAGGCCAATGCTCGCTACTTGCTTCTGATGCTTTCATGCTAGCATTCCTGCTCTCGTCACAATCTGCAACAATGAGAGCTACAATGTGAGTGATCGTCTATCATAATCGAATACGTCACAAGAGCAAAGTTCTATGGTATTTATGATAGATAAGTACTTGGAGCTTGGGCGTTAAAGTTGCATTAATTAAGTAGTGTTGTCATCGCTTTAAGAATAACTCCAATAATGTAAGAAACTAAAGCCTTCATTTTTCTCGTTTTAGACAAATCTGTGTTGAAGTGTAGATGACAGGCGAACCAACGGGGGCAAGACATATACTATACACTTAATAATCAGGTGAAAAATGCCCGGAGAAGGATGAAACAGAGAAAGCATTGCGTTTATTTACTCTGGTTGATGAAGACAAAATAAACAACATCCACAGGCTCTTCTCCAAAAATGCTAATTGCCTCGTCGTCCATGGCAGAGTTAATAATGGTGCTAAACTCCCGAACATTCACATTGATGACACAACCTTTGTCACAAGAGTAGTGATGAAACCCGGCTGCCCTGATCCGAAGAAGGGCCAACACATCATGTATGAGGTTTTTGACACAAAGAAGTACCCCTGACGGCAAGATCTCCATTAATGCCGCCGTTGTTCCCATTCCAGCCATCGCTCCCAAGACTCTCTTTAGCACCCATGCTTCCTGCACCTTAAACCGGAACGACATGATCTCAAAATCTTGAAAGTGCATCATGTGGCTGGTATTTCTAGAGTTGTGTAAGAATTGTTTGTTCCTTTCGAGTCTGAGATTTTCATGGCATGAAAGTTGTTGAATGAGTCTGTTTTTCGCCTACCAGGATAGTTACTTTTAGTCTAAATCTGATCCACCTTCAACCATTGTTGGCTGTCACAGATTACCAACAAATTTTTTATAACTTTAACGAGAACAAGTTAAACTTATTCAACGATGACCATCGTTCAATGATAAAAATTGTAAATCTTTTAAGGTCATTTTTCTTAGTGGAAACAGGAGACCACGTTCCAGTTATTACTCTTTTTTATTTACTCTATTATTTGTTTGGATTTCTGGAATAAAAGGAGTAGTGCTATTTTATTCTTCTAATAGTAAGGTTTAGGACAATAAAGTAGTGATAATTGGAAAATGATGCTAAAGATATACTTATTCAATTGCTTGTTTTTATGACATAATTATAACGTGGACCCCAATGACCACATTGACACATAAACACACTTTTTCCGTTTTGTGTTGATTAAAAAAGGTAGGTGAATTTGTGGTCAGTTATATCTAGATTTATGTATGATTATATTATTGGATTTTTAAATCAATAATTAAGATTAAAAAACTCAATTTTGTATTAAAATGTAGAGATTGAAATAAACTTTTAATTTTAACGCATCTAATTATTTAAAAAAAAAGTACTACACCCAATCTATGTAAAGGTTTTAATAATGATCAAAATACTACGTTAAGAATAATATCTGCAAACAATCATTTGCTATCTTTAACCTTTTGGTCTGAAATAATCATCTATGCTTAATTATTTATGTTACATAAATGATAATCCATATTGTACAAGATCTTGGATAAAACGTACTGTATTACATACAACACACAAAACCTACAATTCCAACATATTTAAACTTCATCTAGCATTCGATGCATGGAATCGTGTTTTGCAGATCATTTGTAGAATTCCATGACAAAAAGGTTAAATTCACTACTAATAACCTTAATATCACTAAATCCAGCCGCAATCGCTAGAGCGAGAAATTCCTTCTCCAGTTCTTGCTTTTGCAGTAGAGGTCATTTTGATTTCTTCAGGAATGAGATTTTCCCACACTATCACCTTTCCATCCTTCGGCAATTTTTTAGTATTGTGATTCAGCGGTCGTCGTCCCAATCATGTAGGGTCCACTGTGACTCAAATTGTTTATAAATTATTCATAATTGTTAGGTATATATTAATAGAATTTTTTATTATCAGTTTATGTTGTTGATAGAGTTGATTCATCGACAATAATGATATCAAAATCAAAACCAAAAAAATAAGTTAGGATATATAGTCATGTTTACTTCACCGGACAGACAAGATATCATTCTAATCTTCATTTTCGTAATTAGAAAAATAAATATGATCATGATCACATGGCTAAAAAGAACCTAGCAACTGTATCAATCGCTAATTAAATTCGTGAATAAATTTTGATTTATATCGATCGCAAGGTCCCCCCTAACAGTATCACGGCAACTCACCTTCATGAAAATGGCATCTCCAGTTGGGATACTAGTGAACACATGCATCTCCCCCCACATGTTGTATATCTATGAAAAAATAATAGAAGTACCCATTAGTAAATCAACGTCTTGCAGTCAACAATATATTATTGATCAAATTCTTGAGTGAATAATAGATTAGAATTTTTCGCATAGCAAAATATTATAATCACATGAAATATCATATCAGGATGAAGGAAACAATGACACGAGGTAGATCAAAATTGATTCCCTTTCAAGCCTGGGTATTGTTCTAAAATGACGTTCAGTGTTTGCGCAATACCACCTCCTGCATGTTAAAATTGATTTTTTATGTTTGTGCAGATATCCTTCATCCTCTAATAGATGCCCCATAGTCATCCCATATTAACATATATTCTAAGTTCTATCAACATATCCCATATTGATCTTTTTTCATTTTTCAGATCATGGGTAATGAAACTAGTATTGTGTTTCCAGGATGAGCAAAAATTGATCTTTGGAGAAACAGATTGAAAACTTACCAAGCTTCAGTATATAACTTGTCAATTAACAGAAGTGCGAAGGGGCCTAAGGAAGCACCTATCCTCGTTCTTCACAAAGTACATGCCTAATGATGTCAGCTCATAAACCCGCTGATCAACGCCTCGTCCATCTGCAACGACAGAGCAATTCAAAATAGCATATGAAGCCAGAAGACGGAGCATCCTTTCAAGCATGCACGGCCTCTGCCTGTTTGTTTTGAGTCAACAAACACGCTGAGATCTCGGGGGCTGACAACCGCCCCTTCCTTGTTCGGATGTCGAAGATGTTGAGTTTCACTGAAGCACGAATTACCAACGACACCCCCACAGAGAATACCAATTCTAATACATGCTCAATGTTTTCCTCTTCTTTGTTCTGAGGTTCGTACTCCATTTCTGTTTTCAAATATTTTTAGTTGATTGAGTTTCTTTCACTTGTGTGAATGCATGTTGAAAAGTCATCCTAGAGTATATAAGATCATAAGACGATTCGCATCAGTTTTTTGATTTATTCCTATCCCTATAACATAATGTTACAATGTCATTGGCTCTATATAAGGATCTAATTTTTTACTCAATTATCCAACAAATTTTCTATATCGATTCTTTATATAGATTTGTATATTTTTCAGTTACTTGATTTTTCATATTATATTGAGATATTTGTGTAGTATTAATGCTTGCATATAATTTATTTTCATATGTTAAAGTTAATAAAACTTAATTTAGTAACATTATATTTTCTAATATAACAAAAAAAATTCTATTTTATTATTTTATTTTATTTTACCTAAAATAATTCAGTTTTTAAAATATTTTCATTTTTTTATATTTTACAAAAACATTATCAAAATATATAACTTTTCAAAAAAAATTTATAAATTCATACGCGTCGAAAAAAAAAAAAAAACCAAACTTAAACAATTTCAATATCATTCCAAATCACAACTTATTCCTAAACCAAAAACTTGGATTCCCCACAACGATGACGGAATCCTCCCCATCACTCCTCCTTTCTACCCTCTTCACCTAATTCCTCCACGATCTAAATAATCCAAACCCTCCACACATCCCCAAACTCCGCACATCTCCTCCCTCAAATCCTCACCTTTATTAAACGTGACCTCAAATCACCAAACCCAGAACTCAAATCACTTTTCCTCCTCAAACGAACTTATCTCTACACCCTCCATTTCATTGATCATCATCGATTATGTTTTTATGGATCACAGAATCGTTTTCGTTCATGGATTTGGTGAAATCAATCGTTATCGTTTATGAATCACAAGCGCGTGGAAATAATTCATTTGTAGAATATGTATTATTCGATTTCAGATCAAGATCGATGTTTGACATGACTTGATGATAGCCAAATGTTGATTATCGTTGTTTTTTGTTTTTCCCTTTCCTTATGCACTCTGTTTCAATTGTCTTTAGGTTCTATGTTTCAAGCGTCCTAGTCTTATTTAACCCGGCGCTTTGTTTTTTCAATAACAGACACTCTGTTTCGATATTCCTTCAGCTTTTGTTTCAGATTTTCTTCCTGCGTTCTGTTTTAATTTAAAAAGATGATTTTTTTTGTTTGAAACAAACACTCTATTTTCAAACGCTCCGCTTTATTTGAACGGAAGCTCTGCAACTTAAATTTGTATGAGTTGGGAAATGTTTTTTCATATGTATGTTTTTGAAATTTTTTCATAAAATTGTATTTTTGAATAAAAAATCCCTATATTTTATAAATCATCTTTTATAATAAAAATATTTATTTTGTACTATTTGACTGGTATAAATTATGTAGAGAATGAACTTTTGATTTCTTAATTAAATATAGAAAAAAAATATAAGTTATAGAAAATCATATAGGGTTACGGATAAGGATAAAGATATGAATAGAGAATCTTTTACATGATTTTTTTTTTAATATAGATTCTTTATATATAAGGATAGAAAACCATATAAAAAAATTATTACGAGTGTAATCTATGTTATCTTTGAACATACGAAGTCATCACATTTAAAAGGATTTGCATCAAAATTCCTCAACAAACTCTCTATTTTACTACTAATAAAATACATCTTTTTGCTCTTTACAAAAGAATCTGTACTTAACAACCTCCACATCAGAATCTCCATTTTAGAATTAAAATAATAATAAACTATAAAGGATAAGAATGTGTGAAAAAGAAATGAGAGAGTGAGATGAGAGATTTTTATAGTAATAGTTTTTATTTATTTTTATGGATTGTGAATTGTGAGCGTCATTGTGAGCTAATATGCATAATAGAGAATTTAAGAAGAGATTTGGATGTAAAGCGCTTTTTGTCAAAATCTTACATTTCATTTTCTAAAATATAGATTATACTTTCCAAGTAAGTGCTCTAAGAATATTATCCACTGGAAATGGTCCGACTAAAAGGAATAGGATTAATCATTTTTAAATTTTAAATAATTCAATATACAAACAAATTATTATTTTATTTTATTTTGTTTTAGATTTAGACTAGCATTGGGCTGAAAGCCAGCCTGTTATCATCTACATTAGTTAAATACATATGGTACTGTAGATGTCAAGATCGTAAGGAAATCTAGTGGTCGAAACTTAAAAAGAAGCCTGATTAAGGACTAATAAACCATTGAATGGTTGATGAAAAAGCTGGTCAACCAATCAAAGACTAATCAAAGCTGTTGGTATAAAATAACTATGATTTTATACATTAAAGATCCAATAAAAAAACCCAATATTATTAAACTAAGTGTAATATTTCGAAATTTTTTTGATATTTTAAATAAATATATTTACATATTTATACATGTTGGATAATGTACGATCGAATATAATGTTATAACGAACGTTATATATTTAAACGTAGGGATAAAAATAACGAACGCGTAAAGTCTCAAAGAAACGTTACGGATCTATAAATAATTTAACGAATACGTAACGCACAATAATATGGATCAAAATAAACTGACAATAATATAATGAGGGAGCGGATTCGAATGATTTACAAACGCACAAACCCACCACCACCCCTACAAAACACAAATAGCCTTCGACACCGATTTCATTCCTGTGCACGTCGCCTGTCAGGAATCCCGCTCCACGCCTCCCCTCACCTTCATCGCTCTTGTCACCTCACCATCTTCACTCCTCCACACCAAACAGCCAGCCATCTCGCATCATCAAACCATCACACTCATCACAGCAAGCCAAACACATCAACACGCATCATCTTCTATTCGCAACCATCATCACCATCAACTCATAACTCCCGCGAGGCGAGACAAGAAAACCGGAGACGACAAGGAGTAGGGACGCATCATGGAGGACGACGTGGTGAGGAGCTTAACGTGGCAAGCTAGCAAGGGAGGGCAGCGGACGAAGAACACATCGAGGAAATGAACTCTTGAGGTAACCGAACCCGACACCACACCTTACCTTCGTTCATGAATCCGATGCTATTTGTGCACCTCTGGGATTTTATTTGTACAAAAATGGAATCATATAAAACGTGTTAAATGCCGTAAGATCGATGTATGGAGGATTTTCATAGGTGTTCGACAAAATACCAGTATGTTTGACAAGTCACGGCTCTCGCGCCCGCGACAACCTTGGTCGCGGTCGGGATGGTTCCATATCGCGTCCGCGACCCCTGTTCCGGCCAGAATTAAATCCGAACGTCATCCTTAAAGTCTAATCGCATACGATTGAAGTATAAACCCTTACGTGTAGGTAGACATATTAAATATATGTAAAGTACACGACGCTTGCAGTCGCGTCCACAACAGGTGCAACGTCCCGACCATGATTTTCTAAGTCGCACTCGCGACCTTACCCAATTTACAGCAGATACTTTTCCCGAGGTCGAACTCGACCTCAAACGTCAACCTTAAGGTCTGATCTTGTATATTTGGGCATAGATATACGTCTAGGAAATATTAAAAATGATGCATGCAACATGGTACGTTGAAATCAAGGACGGGACTCTGTTCAATTCGTTTATTCTGAAATGTGGAAAACCGTTAGGGTTGTAACTGAGCAAAACACACAATCATGCTTTACAAATAAACAATATGTTGATATATATATATATATATGCAAGGTGATTTTACAATGTATGAATAATATCAACCGAAATCATCATAACACATACTAAAAGGAGTATTGGGACGGGATGGGAATCACCATGCTTGGTGATACGGACAAACGAAATGCGAACCAACAAAAAATCCATATTCAAACATAATAGCTAAACATGACCTGTCAAGTCTTCTGTCATGTTCTCTTGAATGTGATCTGGGGAATAAACTCAACATTGTCATCATCTCTCTTTACTGAAACTGTTAAGGAAGAAGGTCTTACTTTGTGTCCTTTCTTGAAATCTATCGAATGTCAAGTGAAAGTCATTGAAACTGAACTCTAGCCAATTCCTTGGGTCATCGTCAGAGGTGAACTGAAACTATCTAAAGAGCGTTGGGCAGCCCCCATCCTCTTAGCTAGGAAGGTTTCCAATGAGAGGCACATAGAGCCCGTTGGAAGTACGTTACTGGTCATTCTTTACTGGAGAGGTTCAAATCTGTTCTAATGAGAGGCACATATAGCCCGTTGGAAGCACATTACTAACTCTCTACCGAAGAAATTCAAATTTGTTCCAATGAGAGGCACATAAAGCCTATTTCAATCCATATTGTACTTCAGTTGACGACTGACGAGGCTTGTATTCAGAGTTTGTATGTTGTAATCTCTCGAGTCATAGGTCCATAATAATAACGATGAACGCAAAAGACATGAATTCATATAAACACTCGTATATAATATGGCGTACATATTTTTCTACTAAATATAGAAATACAAATGTTTTACTGGTACTCATCGATTCGTCATAATCGGGAAAATACCCTACAAATGTGAGACATATACTCTAGGCTACTTAGTTTTATACTCACAGGTTATGTATTCCGTTTGTAAGTAAGTTACAGGACGACCATGGAAGGTGTTAGATTCCTTCTGTATTTTGGATGATGTAATGAAACTTAGGGGATTATGGATATGTAATATATGATGTGTACTAATCATGCTACTAGACGATATAAAATATTTGCTTCCACACTGTTGTATGAAATGAATATGTGTTTGCCAAGCCTTATGGATCGAAATATCACAGGTATTTTTCTTGACTCTTGATACCTGTAAACCTGTTTGGTTGTTTAGTCTTATCACGGATCGGGTTCGTGACAGCATAACGTCACGCGTTCCATGAAGCGGAGCTCGGGGCATTACACCAAGAGCCTATTAGAAAAGACCAAATGGTACCACATGGATGGCTAAGTCCCACACCTCCTAAAGTGATGATAAATGTCTACCATGCAAAGAATGAATAGTATTTTATAAATATAATTATTTACTACTTGATCTCCATTTCTGAACAGAGACTGACTTGAGCATCGGAGCCGATCTCAAGGATCATATCTCGGGTCCGATTAACCGTTCTTGTTGTTTCTAATCCGTGCAGATTTCTACGTCTGGACCAGGACCCAAATCAATCAATCCAGCAATCCAACATATGGGATTCCAAGCTCAGACCTAATTTCCCGAGTTAAACATAAACAAAAGCCACCACCATATTTGATTTCGAGGCAAAAAGTCAGCAGCGTCATCGTCTTCTTCAATAGAAAAACGACCGTCGTGTTCACGCTTTCTTTCATTTTTCTAATTTCATTCTGTTTGCTGCCTTTTTTTATTAACATCCTTTTTGCACGCAAGAAAAGTTGTAGGACAAAAAATATCGATACAATACCAAAATCACCCTGTCTATTTTCTCCCTTCTTCCTAATAAGAAGTTTAATTATAACTAATACTTCTTTTATCTCATAATAATTACAACATATACATAATTTGTATTATTTTATATATATGAATAGAAGTCTCGTTTTCATATTAAATTATGTTTGATCGTCCCGTAAGATGTATTGGGTTGAAATACGTAACTTACATAACAATTGATGTTTCACAATAAATTTATAAAAAAAATACTTTTGATCGTCGTTGTACGCCTGTCAAAATTTGCATCGATACGCATGTCAAATCAAAATGTTACGATAATTTTGGGACGGGGAGAGTAGTAAAATAGATCCATCTATGGATCATACATACGGACAATAAAACGTGATTTATATATATTACACGAAGTTAATTTATGTATGGGAAAGGTAAATAAGTATGAGAAACACGATGGTCGTCTCCTTCATGATGAACATGATGGATGGTCGTGTTTGAGTTTTCCCAAACAGACGCAGCCATAGATTTGGGTATTGTCATGATATACATTAGGAAATCATCCGTGAACAAAACAAACCGATATACACAAGGAAGACATGAAGGCGAAATCAGTTACGAATCGTTCTCGTCCTTCTTGTCAGGATCAGTGTCCTGATCAGCCTGGCCATCATGATCCTCCGATGCATGCTCAGGTTCGTTCTGCTCCTCGTTTGAGCCACCACCCGTGGCATCCTTCTTGTTCCTAGCAGCCTCGATGATGTGGTTGTAGCTTCCCTTCTCCCTGAAGAGCTGTCCAAAGTGGTGGGTGCAGTAGAGGATGCCGTCGAGCGCAGCATATGATGAATGAGTCAGTGCACACCCCCCAACAGAACACCTGAAGCATGTTTTGTGGTATGATTCCCCCTCTAGAGTTACCGGTTTCGTGATTATAAACTCAAATGGTGAACACGACTTCATCGGGGATAATGTCAGCTGTTAAAGCCGGGTGTAGAGAACATAGGATAGGAATCAGAGGCGAATTAACCTTCTCTAATGGGTAGACAGTCTTGCCACAAGCAGCACATTTGTCTTGTGTTCCACAGAACAATGAAGAAACTTTACTTGGAGCCCTCGAATGCTATTAAAACAAAAACCAAATCCCATGAATATGAGAAAAAACAAGGCAAACTAATAGCATCAACTGTCCTTAAGAAGATGCACTCACCACCTGCTCATCGTGCTTCTCTTTCCCTGTCAAAGTTCCAGATAGGAAGAAGGAAAGAGGCTTGCAAGGAAAAACCGTAAGCGAAAAGGCTTCTGAGAAGGAAACGAACAGGCGAAGTTGCATTCATAGATGCAAGGAAAGAGGAAAGACTGATGTGATCTCACCTGTATGGAAATTTTTGCTGAAATTTCCAGACTCCTTGAATAGCTGTTCGAAATGAGGCTTGCAGTATAGGACTCCATCCATGGATGAATAATTGCTCATCTGATCAAACCGAGGCCAACAAAAAATCAGGATTCGGAGGACCAAACAAAGAACGGATCAAAGCTTAGAACAAACTAGACCAACTCTTCTTATGTTTATCCATGTCACACAACTTTTAAATGATGATCACATACACAAACTACCTACGCAGACGTTTTTTCTTTCGCTTATCCGTTTTGGTTCATTTTATTCGCATTCCTTCCAATGATGAGTGTACTACATAATCAAGCACGTCACATTGTCCAAAAATTTGAGGGTCTAAGCAATATACCACGAGGGTCCCTTTACAGTGGCTGCATTTGAAACAGGACTTATGATAAGTGACTCCGTCCACGGTCAACAGGTCGATGAAGTAGACCATCTTGTTGCACGCCTTGCACTTGTCAAGCGTCCCCGTGAACGACATTGTTATAATCTTCTTCTTTTTCTTTCACCCGCTTGAAATCCAAGAAAACGAAACTCTTTGATCGCATAAAAGTTTGGATTCTGAGTTTGGCAAATTGAGAAAGAAAAGTCATCATCGCAAATTGGGAAAATTTATGTTTATGCAAAGATAGAACTATTTGCTGATTTTCCGCGTTGCCTTGAGATGGGTGGGGATCGATGATAATGATCGTTTGATGGTTGATATTGCTCGGTGATGGATTGAGGCATGTCGGGTGATTTGAGGTGGGAATTCTTGACCTAATTCTGGAGGAGAATGAAAAAGGAATAAAATTAACGGTCACATAATCTATTTACAAACTTGGAAGTTATACTAGTCCATTACCCGGTGTAGTAATGCATAGGATAAAAAATAAAATTATATATATATGATAGTATAACTTTTTTAATGAATATAGTAGTGATAGATTAGTACTATCATTTTTTTTTAAAAAAAGATATGGATCATTTTACTTATCAAAGAGTTTACAAATGAAATAATTAAATTGATATTTAATATTAATCATAGATTTGTTAGATATTTAAATTAAATCTTTTTTTAAAATTTAACTGAAAATATATGGACTAACAAATAAATTTTATTGATTAATTATAATATTTAATCAAAATCATCTGATGAAAAGTTGAATGATCAATATTAAAATATCTCAGTTGAAGACAAAATGATCTCCATTCGCTTAATACATAATATAAAAACGATTAACACAAATCCATCGTATAATCTGAGCTCGATTTACTTTATGATATATTATCTATGTTTCAATATAAATATAACACTTTTATATATTTGATTGTGCGAATTTAGACTCATGTCACATGACGATTAAATATGATTTTTTCAAAAAACAAAATTATAAAACACTGATAATAATAATTTAATTATATACTAACATTTATGTTATTGGTGTAATTTAGTTACGTTATTTAGACGAAATTAAACCTCTTCATAATATATCCCATTTAAATTTGGAAAAAAAATATGTCATGACATATTTAAGTTTTGATGTGATTTATGTAAATTAACGATAAAGATTAAAATATTGAGATGAATATATATTAAGATTTGAATCAAATTAATAATAATAAATTTTTTAATAATTAAATTTTTATCTCAATTTTAATAATAATGATTAATTTTGATTAAACATAAACATGTTCGTCAAGGTGTACCGACTAAACTGGAATCGACTTACTGATGCACTCTCATCATCGAAGGATTAGATTCAGACCCTCACAAATCCGCCGATCCCGATACTCTCGAGCGTTAGCATTGCCGTCGCCGGACATGTCGAGCAGCCGCACTGCCGCCGCCGGCTTCTCTGCTACTCCGCCGTTGGCCTCCTCGCCGTGTGTAGGCAGACTGAAACGAGGATCGATGGCGCAGCCGCGGCGGCGAATCTATGCTTGAAACTGCGATCGAGAATGGGGGACAATTCAGCCGCCGATCGCCTTACTCGCTCGACATCAATGTATGCGTACTCGATACTCACTGCTTCGTTACTTCAATCTCAGTAGCAATTGTGGACTCACTGTCTCAATTTTGAGGTTTTGGATGTCAATGTGTGTGGATCTGCGATGGAGAAAAATGTATGGATATGTGAGAGTTGAAGTTTACATGGTTGTGTATGTGATGGAATGGGAGTTGCTGCTAGGGTTTGTGATGTTGGTGTAGAGTATTGATTGATTGTGAGAGTGGAAACGAATTTCTGTTAGGCTCATTCGGTTGGTGATGTGCGATGCAGATGCGTATTTTTAAGATAATAAGATCCATAATAGAAATTATATCATCAGTTTGGACTTTTTGTAGAGCTAGTTCCTTGACATGTATGAAATGCGTTCAATGTTGAGTCACCACTAATACTGCACGATTTTCGGCCTGGTTGTCGCTTATTGCTTCTGTTAGGTTCATTCTGATAGTGGAAATGGACCTATTGGTTGCCTCTTATTGCTCTCGATAGCTTTTGATTCAAGACTGAACAATAAACATACATTCATAACTCATTAAGCATTTTGTGGTCGATCATTTCGTATTCGTGAAGGGGATCCGCGTGCGTTAGGGTTGTTGCTCTTCTGTTTAGTTTGTTTTGGCTTGGTTTAATGAGTTCTCATTTAGGGTTTTGGTGAACCTGAAAACTTGAAGGAGTAAAGGCAACATGTTAGCAACATTACTCCTGAGTAGTCCCGTTCTTCCCCTATTTCTCTTTGCTAGATTTATGCGTGGATAACAAATCACCTTTTAACATAGAAAACTTAGCATCAGCGTAATGGTCCTGGATTTCATAAGCAGTTGAAGTTTGTTTATTGTGGTTTACATAATCTTTAGATTTTGCTTAATAGTTTATCCAAACAATAGGTCAAAGTAGAATGCATAGTTGGTTCACTAAGCCGTTCTTCCTCTTAACCTTGACACCTCCAAAGTACATTGGAAAACAACTTTTTTATTGTATATAACAAGGATAAGATTACGTACCTCTCATTTTCTTCACACCCTGCACTTGACGAGATTATGTGATTATTTTGATTTGCAGTTTTTGATAATAGGATTGAGGCCGGCTTATTGTGATGCAGAGCACACTTGGGGTATACTGGGGCTTCCATAGGTTCGCAATATCCATAGTTTGACGACCTAGCAGGAGAATATAACTGTTAACTTTTGAAAATCTCATGGGAGATGAGAGGGGTCTCTGTCTCTCACAGTAAGAGCCGGCTGAGGTCCTCTGTGAATTGAAATGGAGTCACTTGGGTTGAGTGTTTTACACTTTTACTAGTATTGAAAATTTTCAACAGTGTTGACCACATTTAATATGGCAGGGTCCCCTGAATGGGAGATAAGGACCCCCATGTTGCCATTCCCCTGCTAGTCCTACCCATTTCACCGCCATATCTTTCAAACTTTCCACATTAAATTTCAATCCTATTGATAAAAGGGAACACTAATAAGAAAGAACACTTTTCCTTGGATCCCATAAGTTACAGAACTGAAAAGGAAACAAATCTCATCATCATAGATCAGTTCATGCACATGGGAGATCGTACTTGGGTGATGTATTGTGTCATTGTTCGGGTAGATGAGACAAAGATATGAGTTGTGAGGAGATCGAGTATATGAGATATTGAGATGTGCTTGTAGCAATGTTGAATATGTGGATTAACGTGCGGTTTTTAACCAGCGTGGAAATTGCTATTTGTAGATATCAGGATGTCTGATGTCGAATTCAATAACATGTTGGGAACATTGAGGAAGGAAGTAACTCATTGAGTTAATGTGGTAGTGAAATATGGAAAGGAGTCTCTGGGATCTGATATGATTTAACTTTTTGCTTGAAGTGAAGGTTTCTCAAGTTCTTCAGTAGATCGGCCCTGTTGTAAGGTCCTGGAGGATGCTAAAGGATAGTCATTAATAGAACTCGAGGTGGAATAGCAAAAATTAGGTGAAGTATCCTGTATCCTAGAAGATGAGTATAGCAGTTAAGAATGTATAAATGTACACGTCACATTGCTCTAGAAAGAAAAAACAAAAGAAGAAGAATAAAGTATGGTATGGGGATTTGCTGGTGGATAGAAGATACCCTGATGCAAGAGAAGATCAACGAATAGCATTTGAGATATGTTGAGAACTTCTATGCAATCCACCGGAGGAGATGCATGGGAAAACAAGAGTGACAGTATGCAATGGAGAATATGATTGGAAGGTCACTTGGACATTCACTTTTATCCTATACCATAAAATAAGAGCAATTATGTGAGTGACAACAGTTATTGTATCTTGTAATCATGTCCCGGTATTTAGTAATCCTAGAAGCAAATTGCTGGTATGGTCCAGGAAATGTTCAAGAAGCAGCATTCGGTTGTCCCACACCATGCCAGATAAGTAAGATAACAAGATAATTATGTGTCTGAATGCAAGAATTATTTTTGGCCTCACCAGTAGGCTTTTTTCTTCATCCTCTACCTATTGTCAAGTTTGAGAACAATGCGTTTATTTGAGATTGGATATGTTCGAGTTTAAAGTGTGATTTCAATTTCGATGAACCGATCCTTTTTTTTGTCCTGATAATTTTGATGATCGGATCCTTTTTTCAGTATCGGCTAATTGTAAATTGCATTTGCACAATTTTCGAGTATTCTCTTATAATGTAGCTTCGGCACCTCTAATAGAATCTTTATTTTTGTGTTACGATTCCAGCAGGAGCTGTAATGGTTTCGATGATGGAATCGGAGGAACCAGATTTACTGCAACAAAAGATCGAAGAATCAGCATCGGTTGATTGTGGCGGGATCTGGAGATGCCTTAGAATTCTGAAAGTTATTTGGACATGATGAGAGATGATCCAATACTAAACCATCTTGTCACATGCTCATCCCCACTACTACTGATAAGTGATATCATTTATATACAAGGTGAGTAAATCCTGATCATAAACTAACGAGTAAATCTCAAGCTAAAGGTGAGTCATTGCCATGAACCATTTTGATTTGTCTTCCTTATCAATGTCTTGACATTCAACATTAAGGTGTCGACACTCTCTTACTACGCAGGTATACTAGAGACATGCTTAGCTATCGCCAAAGCAAAAGCATTGAATATGAACTACATACAAAGGTAAGCATGTCACACATCTTACTATTCCTTTGCCATGGTTTATTTTACATCGACAATAACTTTATACTCTTCCTCCTCTGTTACATCATTTTCCTATTCATCTTGGTTTGTTCAATCCGAGGGTGTGGTGTCAACAGGGTCCCTTCCCCTCTGTGATTCAAACATTTAATGCGTTTCTCTTTTGGAAGATAAGCAAAGGCAAGTCATGGTTTCTTGAGTAGCCCTGAGTCGTGTCCTGTCCTCATCGTGCTGGCTCATGCACTCATCCCTTTTATCCTTCTCCTGGATCCCTCATATTTATTGCTCTCTGTTGTCTGCTCCTTCACATCTCTCTTATTCAATGCCCTCTTCTTCTTCTTCTTCTGCTCTGCTCTGCGCATGGGATTCATTGATGATACCATGACCGCATTGACCATAGATATCACTTTCATGGTTTCATCAAAATAATAGCTCATGTAGGTTGATATGGTTTAATCTTGGTCGTTGAGTTATATCTGTGTTCTTAGTGTTCTGTTTCTGCTCTGATCTGCTATTCTGTGGGTGACTTTTCCTTGAGGGAAAACTCAGTATCTCAATATCACCATCAACCTTGAGGTTTGCTGTCGAAGTCTCAAAAGACCCTCCTAGAATTGAATTCACGGAAGATTTTCTCTTTGGTTTAATGATTCGATAGAGAAAACAAAACAATTTCCTATCTCACAATAAATGAAGTAAAAGCATTCAATGCTTCTTCAATTTTTTTCTTTTCATTTAGGGGTCTATCTCAGCATGAAAGTCGCTGATCCGTACACTGTCTTCCCCTGAACACCAAAACAATAATTGCTTCCTCTCCTCTTCCACTCCACTCTACCATCCCTCAAGTCTCTCCCTTTCCCTTCACTTGCATTATATATATACGTGTGTGCTCGTGTTTGTGTGCTTGTGTGTGTGCATTTAAGCTAGGCACTTCAGCGCCCCTACTCTTCTTCTATGTTGTTCCCGTCTTGACAACATTGAATTGAGTCCAATTTCATTCGACACGTCGCTGCTTCCGCAGCAACTTCACTTCTGTTGTCTTTGAAAAGCTGCATTTACTCTGTCTTAGTAGTCTTGATTAATGGCTGCTTGCAGGATGTAATTAACTGATCTCTGCATCGTTGAAGGACCTCGTTTGGTCTAGTGGTCCTCTAAGTGAAATTAGTCACTTCAAAGCTGAGAGTGATATCCGTCTGGGTCTTCTCTTGTCTGCTAAAGAGCTCTTTGGTGAAGGAAAGGGATTTGAGAGACTGTAAGATGGGGAGATCGCCGTGTTGTGACAAGAGAGGGTTGAAGAAGGGGCCGTGGACGGCGGAGGAGGACGAGATCTTGGTCAATTACATCTCCAAGAATGGCCATGGAAGTTGGCGCTCCCTTCCTAAGCTTGCAGGTCGTCTTCTTGTTCCTCTTTTATCACTCTTTCTCTCCGTGTTTGGTTTTTTATGGTCTGAAAAGGTCACACCGACACAATAGGTATGAAAAATGCATGTTGGGTATCTGAGAAGATTTCAAATCATAGCCGACTTTGGATTGGTCCCAAGTTTGCAGATGGGTGTATGATGTTGGAGATATACAAACTTTCGAATCCTGGTTTATTTGTGTTCTCATTGATTAGGGACTCAAAAAGGAAGATCTCATGCACATTAAGGTAGTGTCAAGCTGGACTTGATATGGAAGTTGGGATTTTGGGTGGCTTTTGGTATGATTTGTGCTCAAATGTGCTTCCTGCTCAAAGCATGATCAATGCATTGAGTAACAAGAATAATAGGTTTCTAATCCGTGATATAGAGTAGGAGTATTTGTTTGTGTTGTTTGGTGGGGAGCAACATCAATTATGTCTCGACCTTGTATCTGTGCCTTTGCAATTAATCACTTGATATGAATATTGAGTGTACTCATTAGTACTACATGACAATATCATGCAATCTTTCATTGTCTTGGGTCAAGCTATAACTATCATTAAGCAATCCTTTGATTGATTAGTTTTGCTGGGACCATCTTTGTTCCTTCATTATTTTCATTGAACTTAACTAGACCCCAACATTCAGGACTAGTCGTGCGAATATAGTGATAGATTTTGGATTACCTGCGATAGAAATGTTAGCGAGAACCACCTCAGAGACTTGCTTCGGCATAAAATAAGTTTAGCAAAGTGACGAGTCTTATTGTTCCTTCCTCAACTTTATCGCTTCAGTACCAGCGGCTGTTGCTATCATTCCTCTACCATTCAGAAGCTGACATGGAAAGTGGCCATGTAAAGCTATGCCATGCTTCTTTGTTTCATACCACACCATCATTTGGGACAATGATGAGATTTGGGTATGTGCACATAACCAATTAAGTTACGGGGAAACTAGGTTGGCCCAAATGGTCCTTGGCCGAGGCTTGTGTGCCGATCCAAGCATGTGATGAGTACTGTGCCGCTGAATGACATTAGAGGGCTTTGCATTTAATGTTGACAGCGAGGTTATAGTAGAGGAAGATGGACTATATCTGATCTAGGTTATTTCCATATTTTGGATAGTATCAACTTTACCTTTCGATATCTGTTCGTGTCCTGGACATTTTTTTCCTGGTTTTTCCCTTGCATGTATTGTCCAATTTCATTATCACGTGGTGGTACCCCTTGTTGAAGCTAATGTTTGGGAAGGGGATGGAAAAGTGAAGTTGGGAAATGGTAAGTGAAGGAAAGCTGGTTTTAGAGGATAGTGAGGGAAGAAAAAGCCAATCCGGGTATGGAAAGTGATTAAGGATCCGTTTGACGGGATCTAAGTTAAGTTCGTGAAACATATCTTTCAAGTGACACATTGTTAATGGATTCTAAAACAGGGGATTTGCAACAGCGGCTTTTAAGTTGCTTTGACTAGTGATAACTGAGAAGCTCTGTCGGACTCTTGCTGAAATAAAAGACTAGTAAGAGCAAATTATAGTGTTGATGAGAACTTATTTCAGAGGTTTATGACGATATACAAATTATCTTGGGCTGAACGAAAGCTTCACATGCCTGTGCAGGTCTTCTTCGCTGTGGAAAGAGTTGTCGCCTTCGCTGGACAAATTACCTTAGACCAGACATCAAACGCGGTCCATTCACCGCTGAAGAGGAAAAGCTTGTTATTCAGCTGCATGCCATCCTTGGCAACAGGTACATTGTGCCAAAATGAATTCTTGTTACAGGACAAGACATCATCCTAGTGATTTCATGTGGAGAAGATCCTTATCTCATGCTTTTTTTTTTTTCATTAGGTGGGCTGCAATTGCTTCTCAGTTACCAGGAAGAACGGATAATGAGATAAAGAACCTGTGGAACACCCACTTAAGGAAGCGCCTCGTGAGCATGGGCCTTGATCCCCAAACCCATGAACCGGCCTCTTCCCTTCTCGGCTCGATCTCAAAAGCTCCCGCTTCTCCTTCTACACGCCACATGGCACAATGGGAGAGCGCAAGGTTAGAAGCTGAGGCTCGGCTTTCAAAAGAGTCTGTACTTCACAACCCAAGTTCAGGGAACACAGATTCTGACTATTTCCTTCGCATCTGGAACTCCGAAGTTGGAGAATCCTTTCGGAAGATCAAGAAAACCGGAGAGATCACATGTGAAAGCCCGGCTTCTCAGGCATCCTCCTCTACGAAATGTGGTTCCATGTCGATTGATATGGGCCTCTTCACAAATTGCTCGGCCACTCTTGCAGTTGATGATACAGACTACAAGACTTCCAAATCCTGCACAGGAGACGTGAACCTTGGCTCTGACTGTTCGAGTTCCAACGACATGGAGGACTCATCCGAGTCCGCATTGCAGCTGCTGTTGGATTTCCCCGGCGGACACAATGACATGAGCTTCCTGGCAGCAACGGTGGATGATTACTCCATTTTCCCCTCCTTGAGCGCCTGCTTGAGGAACATACACTGAAGCTGAAACCTCGTCAATGGGACATCTGGACTACCCTTTTGAAGCCAGGATTCGGATATCTCTGGCAGTAAATGGCACATAAGATTAGTAGTTGTCTCTGGCTGGCTGTGATCCTGTTAACTGCTATTAAGGATGCTGCTGGTTTCATTCAGATGATAAATACATATAGAATTAGAAGACTAGTTGTAACCCATTTTTCAACTGGGTTCTTATATGCTGTATGTTCCCAGCAGACTTCTAATCTATCAGTGTGGTCGTAATGTAGATGGGGATTGTGGTCGTGTTCGCAGTAGACTGCTAATTCCTTGGATGGCATGGCAGTGCCCACGATGCTATATTTTCACTGGAGCAGTTGGATGATTTTCAGTTGCCACTGATCGTAATCTTAGACGTAGTTTATGGTTGAGAAGTGGTGATGGAGGGAAAACTCTACATGATGTTTGTGTGGTTATATCTTTATTTGACGTACTAGTGTGGAATTTTGATTATATGATTAAAAAAAATTATTTTTGATATACTGGTGTCATCTGTTCACCCGTTGGCCCAAGAAGCTTACTATAAATATACATAAATCACAAAATTAGTCATGTTATTGACGAAATGAATGAATAGTGCATCACGGAGGGAGTATTAGACGGTAACATCGTGACCAGTTCGAACCTGTTTTACTTCGGAACGAGGGGAGCCGATGGCGGACAAAGCCTTCCCCCTTTTGGGCCGAGCCGAGCAAATTCATCGGCGCCGTCACATTTTGTGTTGAAGGTGTCTCAAATCTCCGTATTGTCTGCGTGGTTTTTTATTCCCGTGTTTTTTTTTGGTGGAGTTTTTCGCATGGTTTTGTATGTGGCTTCCGTGTTTTTGAGCATGATTCCTTACATATAAAAAAAAAAGAGAGACGGGAAGGAGAGATGCAGAGAAGTGCAGAGAGCCAAGGAACGTGTTTGATGAGGAGAAAAGGGAAAAGAGATAAGAAAGAAAAGAAGAAAAAAACACTATTCACATATATACATAAAAAATATATTGAGAGTTTAAGAGATTTATTTTAAAGATTATTATCTCTATCTTTTATTGTAGTTCCTTTTATATTTCCTCGCTTGGTTAGTGGATTCTTCGTCGTCGGCGACCGTCCGTGGTTTTTCCCGTAAAGATTTTCACGTAAAAAATTTTATCTCATTTATTATTATTTGTGTTTATAATTAATAAACTCCTTCGTAACATTTCGACCTCTCTCTTCCGCCTCGCAATGGTGCTTCTCTTTTTGCTCGCTCTAATCCAACTCAGGTATAATCAATTAACCAGCATTTAGGTGGATTAGTTGAGTGCTATGAGGTTAGGGTTTTTCAGGACCCACTTGCTTGACCTGATATTGATTTTAAGTTAGGTTTGTTGAGTCGATTCAGACTACTATTTCGCCATCTTTATAATGGCGTCGCCTGACTTGCTTCGATGAGATAACTATAATCAGATGAAACGGTGTGTTGTGTGTGGGGCTTGACGGGAACTGAGTTTGTGCGGTGTTCGTCGGGCTAGATTATTTTCCTGTGATTGACTGTAATGACTAATGAGTGGAACTGATCCGTTAAATATCGCAGGAGAAGATCGTCTTTTTCAATGTAATATCTAGTGTAGCGTCTTTGTGTCTCGTGCAGTTTGATGCTCTATGTCTTTGGTTTATCAGATTGAAGGCCGTGGAGGCGGAGTCATAATGTAGTCGAATAGCACAACGGATGGCTTCATAGATACGCGGCCTTGACAATGATGCATGTATGGTTCTTGTTCAACTTCCTCTTGCTCTTTATGTTTCCTTGAGAGTTACAAATTATGTCAAAATGGTTGGTATCTAGCTTTTGCTCTTTCATGGGGTTATCGTTGTCTAACGAAGTTGACTATGGCTGATTCATCTATTGCCACCTGGTCTCATTCAATTAATAGTCCATCTATTGTTTTCCACACTTGTTTATGGTTCCATTGGTGATTCGAGAATTAACCATTGCATGGTATTGTTTCGTCTGTTTTTCATGTAGGACCAGTATATGACCCGCGCTTAGGCAGATAATGTCGTAATCTTATAAGTGATTAATTATTTATAAGTTAATTATTGATTGTTTATTAGAAATATTTATCATGATGTCGTCAATATTTTGTTTGCTACGTATATATCATGTTGCATATTTCTGAAATTATTTCGATTTTATTAAGAATATTTAATTGATTTTCGAAATATATACAATCCATGATACTTTTACACTTAAATTTTTAGTAAAAAGTTTTCACGTAAATTAAATAGAAATATCTTTTATCGCATAATGAATGATCATATTTCAATCTGATCAATGGTTAAATTCATAAACTAACTTGATAAAACGAAATGAGTAAACAGAAAATATCGAAAAAATTGAATGATTATTTTCTTTTGAATGAAGTTTCAAATACTGTAATATGAAAACTTGATTTTTTTTATCCAAGGTCAATCATTTGCATAGGACATCATCAATGTAAAAAGAACATTATTTTTAAATTAAGTTTTACATTATTTAGAAACTGTTTGATAATGTTGTTAAATATTTTCTAAATTTTTTTTGGATAAACAATATAATTATACATATCTTTTATAATATAATCTGTATGAAATTATCACGATATTCTCACACAGCATCCCATGAGATCCTTAAAAAATTCTTCTGATCAAATTGTTATAGTGAGTGATATAAAAACTTTTATCTGTTTTTTTCTTTTTGGCAAAAGTTCTTGGCTTTTGAAGTAAAATATTTTCAATCATTATCATTTTCTCGTGATAATTAACACTAACGATAAAATATTTATACACATATTTTTTTATCATGACATATATAAAAGATTTAATAATACATATGAACTACAAAAGAGGTAATATGAAATTTTTTTTTATAATTATTGATGATCATTAAATATGGGTGTGGCATATCGCAATCTAAATTTATAATATATATATATATATATAGATGACTTCTACGTTGTGGGGGTATGCTTCACGCTGCTTGCCAAAGTCTTTTTATAACTGTTCTTGATGTTTCCCCAGAAAAACCTTCAGGTACTTCAAAGACTAGGAGTCTTTTTTGTTCTTTTCAGCTCAACTAAAACTTGTATGTCTTTAACATGATGCATGATAAAAGTTGCACTCTACTCTACCATTTAGGCTCATCGTGGAATGATTTGTGTTATATCTTTTTCTGGAGTTGGCGACAGTTTCAAATAGTAATTTAGTGTGTGTAAGGAAGTTTGTATAGGCTATGTTTCTTCTCAACACATGAAAATTGCCAGTGCCATTCTTTTTTAACTTTATGAAAGGATATCGTGAATAAGTGTGAATTTACTATTTTTACATGTGTAATAGCGCGTCTAAAGTTTGGCGAGTGATGAGTTCATAACTCTTAACCTAAACATAACTTGAATTTTCACATGAATAATATGAAATGAATACGAATTAACTTGAATATAGTTTATTTCGATGGTCAGGATTCCAAATTTATCTCTAAATCTAGGGGGATATGAGAACGGCTTGTAGAGTTGTAGGGATGAAATTGTGAAGTCAAGATGGTGATGGACCATCAAAAAGGCGAGAGGCAATGGAAAAACGAAAAAAGATGTAAAAAAAAAATCTTTTTAAGCATCTAAATTTTAAGAATTAATTAAAAATAAACCAATTAGAAGATGTCAATGCATCCAAAAAGCTGCATTTGATGCAGCCTCATTTTCCTTGATATTAGAATCTTGACAATGTTATGTCTAAGAAATTTTGTAACTTACCAGCAACTGTGGGTTTCAGTTAAAGCGTACCAACCATGAGTTATGGCACTTTTAGTAAATTGAACCATGCCAAGAAGCCAACGATCATGAAAAAGAATGTGGATTGAGGGGATTAATTTATTGGGGAAACATGTTTTGCCTGCATGTTTGCTCCTACTTGACTTCAGTTTCAAGTTGAGCTTAATGAATTAATACAAATCTGATCTAGTTTCTTAAAATCTACATTAGTTGCCCGCTGAATAGATAACTTGTGTCGTGATTTAGACCCAAGCTAGGTCTAAAAACATGGTCTAAAAACCATCTCTCTGGTTAAATCTCTTTCTAGCATTTATCTGGAACAGTTGGTGTTCAATGGGAGAAAATAGATACCGGGTGATAAAAGAGAGAAGGGTCTGGGATATGATTTCGAGTCATGTTAGTAATGTGTTCAATAATAGCGATGACGTCTATGCAAACAGATATTTGGCCGCGAGGCAATGGCGTCTGTCAAAGAGAAGTGCTGTCACTAAAAACATTCTTCTTCTGTTCCTGATCTTTCTGTCTGTGTTCTGCATATTGTTTCTCGCGGGATGGTTATTTTTCAAGGTTATTGGATCTTTACCTACCTGATGCCATCTTGTTAGTTCAATCCAATGTGCTCAAGTTTTGTTGCTCTGCCTTGTTTAGCGAATAGAGTTCACACACTCTTAATTGATTCTCTCATTTGAGAATTTGAAACAACAGATGGATTATTATTATTATTATTATTATTATTATTATTATTATTATTATTATTATTATTATTATTATTATTATTATTATTA
>JAOVYX010014581.1:0-31697 GCA_035668315.1 Drosera spatulata
GCAGCAGCAGGTTCTGACCCAGCAGCAGACGATGGAACGGATGCAGGCTCAGATTGCCTTTTTGATGAGGCAGATGGACGCTGATCCCGATTCCACCTGCGAGGCAGAGGCTGGCAATGGCACGCCGAGGTTCCCTCCTGGTCAAGACGATGATTCCTGCCCTCCGGAGCAGCGACATCCCGGATTAGCCGTCCATTAGTATATGTACACTTGTAGCATCTGTAAACTTGTAATGGGATAATGTAATGTAACTTTGAAATATATTTTGATTTTCTATTCGATGTTGGTTTGTTTTTTATGGTGTTTTTATTTCCGATATTGTAATTTAAAACAGGTTTTTCGATAAATATCAATAATTATTATTTATTTTAAAAAAAAAAACCAAATTGTGCGACGGAATCCGTCGCATAAGAAGTGAACTAATTGAATAACATCAGCGACGGAATCTGTCGCAAACTAATTGAATACATGCTTTACAGTTTGCGTCGGAATCCGTCGCATAAAGATATAATTTTTTTATTTTAGTTAATTATATATTTATATTAGGAATTAATTAAAAGAATATTTATTTAGATCTGCGACGGAATCCGTTGCAAATCAAAATAAGTTTCACAATTTATATTCTGTGACGGAAAAAGTCAATCCGTCGCAGAATTTCTTTGTTTCCGTCGTGAATTATGGCTTTTGCGACGCAAATTCCGTCGCAAATATGTTGCTGGAACGGAATATTCGCTTTTGCGACGGAATTGATCCGTCGCAAAGTATGCAGGTTTTTTGTAGTGTACAACAAATCAACAACATTCATAACTTTTTTGGATAGTCTAGAGTAATTCAACTCTAGTTAGCGTAGAGTAGTACAGTAATTGATTTACAACCCTCCAAATTTACAACAAGTACAACAACATAGGAATAATTACATTCTCAAATACAATACTATTACATATATTAGATCCCGATTGGGAAAAACCTTACTCATCCTATACACATTATCTACATATCTCAGGAATCGAACAAGAAATCAATTTGCCATGCTTGCGACTCCACGTATCAAATTTTGTTGGCATACTTATAAAATCTTTTACATAAAGATTTTTTAAGTCGTCAAGTTTAAGTTACTTGATTCACACTCTTATCATCCAACCAAACCTGGAAGCCAAACTAATTCATACTAAACTCAAGTACTCAACACCCGAACCAACCAGTCATTTCAGTTGAATATCTTCATCAATCACAAGTACTAATAATTTTTTTTTTTTTTTTTGATAACACAAATACTAATAAGAAAAGTTACTTCCTCTTATCCATAATTTTTACAACAGTGAAATACTCCATTTTTATTCTTAACGAGATGAAAAAGATCTTAAATTGGCTCAGGATTAAAGTTCACGTCTTATTATATCATTAATGTTTCACAAAAAATTTATAAAAAAATTATATTTTATGGTACTAAATAAAATGTTGAAATATGTGTTGTAAAAATTTTGGGACAAGAAAATAAACCCTAAACCCTAACAAGAAACAATGAAACTTATACCATAAACTTAGAACTCCGTTAAATTCATGCAATTCCAACACAAACCAAACGCCACAATCCTGACCTCGAAATCAGCACTCAGTCTATTTAAATCAAATCCCGCATACACAACCACGTCAACAAAAGGATGAAACAAATCACCTATTCAATTCGAAATTGCAATGGTGGCTGATGCTTGTGGCTGGCGATGTCAGCTCGATGCGATGGGGAGGGGGGGGTCGTTGGCTGCAACGATGGTTGGCGACGACAGCTGGAGAGGAGAGGACAGGAGGAGGTGGGAATGGTGGTGGACAGCGATGGACAAGACGGCGGTGGACGGCGGTGGACGAGATGGTGGTTGGTGGCTGGGGAGAAGAGGAAAGGCGACGTTAAATGATGCCAAACAACAAAGAGAGAAAGCCAAATAGAATTCGAAGATAGTTAGAGAACCAAGTCTCTCTTCTCTTGAACGAGAAAATCAGATTCAATCTTTATTGAAAACCCTAAATAAACAGGTTTTATATGACTAGAAAATATATAACAGAAAAATTCTAAATCTATATTATTAAAAAAATTCACATCGAAAACTAATAAAAAAAACAAAAAAATGATGAAAAACTCCATCAAACGGTTCCGAAACATTAAAAACTGATGAGCATAACAACAAAGCTGTGATGTTCAATTTCTCTCGCCGTTTTGCTTCTGCCGATCAAATTTCGTAAAATTTTGAACACATTGACACCAGATCATCACTGCACCATTGAACGAGATGGTGTTGTTAGCTGGAGACAAAAGGGGGGCGACAAAGGAGATTAGGAAGACAGAAGTAGAAATGGGGGTAAAAGAACGATGTGCCCAAATTGAGGTCTTTGAGACAAATTTGTCGCAAAATCTTTCTCAATATACCGAACAGCTATGACTTTTCCATTCCAGAACCGTTATCAGTGATGGATCCGTCATTGGTGTTATTCAATTTTAGGACGACAATAATTTTATTTATTGTTAAGGTGTTATTTGTTGGAGTGTTGGAATGTCATGGAATCAAATCCTCATGAGCGCAAAAATTAAATAGAACATTGTTGTACGAGGTTGTTATACAATTTTATGACGACAATAATTTTATCTTTTGTTAAGGTATTGTTTATTGGAGTGTTGAAATGTCATGGAATCAAATCCTCATGAGTGCAAAAATTAAATAGAACATTGTTGTATGAGGTCGGACAGATCGCCTGAGGTCGCTTTTAAACCCCTACTATAAAATTATATGGTAACCATTTTATTTTGCATTATTGTTATTTTTTACATTGATTTTTTTTTTACTTTTGTCCTTTATAAATATATCCTTATCGTATAGAAAAATAAGAAGAGAGACATTAGGGTTTTGAAGAGCAATACACACAGAAGAGATAGCGATCTCAAAAAGAGAAATCATTATAATCTCACTCCTTGATTAGTGAGTTTTCTCTTTCCATGAGTTTTTTCTTCCCCTTGAGGTTTTTTTTCCTACGTAAATTTTGCTTGTGAATTTATCGATTGTCTAATGGATTAAAATTCTGGGATTGTTACGAGGATTAAAATCACAACAAATGGTATCAGAGCAGTGTTAATTGTTCGATTAAGATTGAAGCCACCGCCACAGGTCCACCCACTGCCTGGGAAATCGCGCAGCCCCGACCTCGTCACCTTGATTCGTAGGGTCCGACCTCGCCGCCGCCGTCGCCGCTGGACGCTGCCTCAAGCCACCGCCGAAGCCACCCAGCGCATCCCCGACCTCAGCCAGAGAGAGGAACCATCCCGTCTGCCACCGTCCGCTCAGTCCCATCCATCGCCACCGTCGATCTCGAGGCTGTTGTCGTCGTTGGAGTTTAACGTCGCCGTCGAGTCCGCTCTTGCTGAACTGAGTTGGCTTCCCTTCATTGTTTCCACTGATACGAGCCAGGCTATTTGTTTGTTTTGAAGAATATTGATGGTTAGGGAATATTGGTGTTTCTGGAAAATATTGGTTTTTTTTTTTTTTTTTTTGTGGAAAAATTGGATCTGGGGTTTCGAAGATTCGATTTTTGGATTAGGGTTTTCTAGTTGATTCGAAGAGAATATTTTGAAAGCTAGAGTTTTTATTGGTTTTCTGGAGTTGAGACAATGATGAACACGACTAAGTTTAAGATTGGACCATTTGATAGGAAGAAAAATTTAAGCATTTGGTAAAGTACGATCAAGGATGTTCTTGTGCAATAAGGAATGTTCAAGGTACTGAAAGGATAGAAACTGGCTGGTATGAAAGAGGAAGACTGGGAGGAATTGGAAGCTAAGGCTGTATCCACAATCAGATTGAGTCTTGCGCCGCAGGTTAAGTATCAGGTTCTAATTGAGATCTCACCGGCGAAAATGTGGGATATATTAGAATCCTTGTACATGTCTAGATCGTTGTCAAATAAGTTGTATTTAAAGGCAGCTCTGTTCGATCTCAAGATGATCGAGGGGTCATATTTGAATGATCATATCGCTGAGTTTAATCGGCTTGTGACGCAATTGGTTAGTTTGGATGTTAAGGTGGATGAGGAGGATCAAACGTTGATCTTATTAAAGTTACTTTCAAGTTCGTATGCTACCTTGAAGACAACACTATTTGTTGGTATGGACATGTTGAGTGTTGAGGAGTTGACTTTTATAGTTCTTGATGTCAACAAGCTGAGTCCTTCCGAGTCCAGTCAAGGGGAAGGGCACTTGGTGAAATCGGAGAACAAAGATAGAGGTCAGCACAGAAATAAGGGTGGAAGAGGAAAATCGAGATCCAAATCTCGATCAGAAAAAAAAAGATCTCTCTCAAGTTGAGTGCTACAAGTGCCATGAAAGGGGGCATATGAGAGCTCATTGTCCTTAGAATAAGAACAAGCAAGGAAAGTCTTCATACTCTGTAAGTATAGCTAAGGGTGTAGATGACAACGAGGTGATCTCTACGTGGCTTCTAGAGTTGCTGAATCCCATGAAATTGCACTACCAGCTCGAAGTGATGATCTAAGGAACGAGTGGATCATGGATTCCGGATGCTTATTTCATATATATTAGTTCAGAGATTGGTTTGATACTCTGACTCTTTGTAGTAGAGGATCCGTGATTATGGGAAATGACACGGTTTGCAAGGTGGCTGGGTTAGGTACAATGAAGGTGAAGATGTTTGATGGCATTGTTAGAACACTTGGGGATGTAAGGTATGCCCCTGACCTTAGGAAACACCTGACTCAGTTGGAACCTTAGACACTGCAGGTTGTGTTGTGTCAATAAGAGATAGCAAGATGAGAGTGCTGAAAGGATCGTTGGTAATTATGAAGGCTAAACGGATAGGAAATCTGTACAAGCTGATTGAAAGCACGGTGATAGGTGGAGCTGCGGTTTCATCTAGTGGAGAGTGTAATGGAGATGATAAAAAACTTTGACATCTTCATTTTGGGCATTTGAATGAAAGAGGTATGTCACATCTTCACAAGAGAAAATTGCTCAAAGGTGTCAAGTCTTGTGAATTGGACTTCTGCAAGTTTTGTGCGTATGGGAAGTAGAAGCGAGTGAGCTTCAAGGTTGGATATCATACTAGCAAGAGTGTGCTCGATTATGTACATTTTGATGTGTGTGGGCCTATCAGAGATATCTCGAATGGTGGAGCTCAGTATTTTGTCACCTTCATTGATGACTACTCAAGGAAGGTTTGTGTTTTCTTTATGAAGCATAAACCAGAGGTATTTGGCATCTTCAATTAGTGGAAAACTCGGGTGGAGATTCAGACTGGGAAGAAGTTGAAGTACTTCAGATCAGACAATGGGAGAGAATACAAGGACGACCAGTTTATGCAGTTCTGTAAGAATGAAGGAATCACGAGCCATTTCACAGCCAGAGCAAAACTGTAATACCCTAAAAATTTCGACATTTAATAAATATATTTTTCTTATATTAAATAACGTACGATTAAATTGAACGTTATAATGTAACGTTATATATTTGAACGTACGAATAAAAATGACGAACGCGTAACATTTTAACATAACATTACAAACATTCGAATAATATAACGAATACGCATTGTTAAACATAACGTTATAACGATGTGACGTACGTGTTTAAATAAACGTACGTGTTAAATATAACATACGTGTAACGTTATAACGTTACAAAATTCGTGTTTGGACTAATAAAATATGTTCCCGGAAACATTAGAAATTTTTAGCGAAACGAAAGCCAATAGGTTAGAAATAATTTTATCTAATTACGGGTCTATTTTTCGATAAAATATTCGAACGAAATACGAATAAAAATAGACTGACAAAAATAAGACGAGGGAGCGAATTCAAATCAAACAAATCTTTCCACCGCCCAACTGCTGCCTTTTTCCTTTTGTTCCTGCAACACAATTTCGGCGCCTATCGCTAATCCGGCTCAATCAATCAACCTTCGCCTCACCGCATCGCCATCAAAAATCTTTCATTCACTCACCGCTCCGCATCGCATCATCATCAGCATCTCCTCCTCTTCCCTGTTCTTCATCTTCCAAGCAAACACAAACGGCCACCAAACACCACTGTCATCGTCCTTCGTAACCCCAATTGCCACCAAACACATCACCATCATCGTCTCAAATAGCAACAACAGCTCCAAGGATAAGATCAACGACAGCAGCAGCCATAGCAGTGAGGGCGAAGGAGGTCGCAGCTGGACGTGATAGAGAAACAAAGGAAAGCAGACCAAAGACACGCTAAGGTAACCTAATACCCGATCTCGGCTTGACATGAGGGTGTTCCCTTTGCGTAATCTTTGCTACTATTCTGTGAAGATCAAATGATGCGTTTGGTGTTAACATAGGAAGTGTGATCCTTGCGTGTACTATGGCTGTCCTATGCGTGTGTGTTAGTGTGCAAGTTAGGTATGTATATGAGTGTTGGTGATGGCTTGGCGATGGTGAGGTGCTGCACAAGTGAGGCTGTGTATGATGGTACTAGAGTTTGGAGTAATGTATGTTAAGGGTTTGTATACATATGTGTGGATATGTAGGTGTATTAGTATAGGAGTGCATATAGGGTATGCGAGCTTTGGCCTTTTGCTTTCTAGCTTTATGTTTTCTGCTTTCTATTTTCCGCTTCCTGTTTTCTATATTTTGCTTTTTGTTTTCTGATTTTCGCTTCCTGCTTTTTGTTTTCTGCTTTTTGCTTTCTGTTTCCACTTTCTGCTTTCTATTTTCCGCTTTCTGCTTTCTGTTTTCCGTTTCCTACTTTCTGTTTTCTGCCTTCTGCTTTCTGTTTTCCCTTTCTGCTTTCCGTTTTCTTCTTTCTGCTTCCTGCTTTCTGTTTCCTGCTTATTGCTGTTAAAACTAAAAGTGTATTATGTGACATATAATCCTTATGAATAGAAACTAAATATTAAACATGAATTTTTGACCATGCAACGCTGTATTCGGGATCGGGATACTGTTCGACGTATTTAGTGTGGGGACATTGCTGGGATTATAATAAATCAAATTGTACAGAACAATGTTTTGCAAATAAATAGAAAATTCAAATATAAAAGCTGAACACTACACATGTTTCATGGACTGTCAAGTCATCTGTTGTACTCTCTTGAATGTGGTCTAGAGATTGAGCCGATACTGTCATCATCTTCTTTTGCTGAAACTGTTGTGAAGGAGGTCAAACGTGATGTCTTTTCTTGGAATTTTATCGAATGTCAAGTGAAAGTCATTGAGACTGAACTCTAGCCAAGTTCCTTGAATATCGTCCCGGGTGAACTGAAATTAACTAGGGAGCGTTGGGCAGCTCCCATCCTCTTAGCATGCATGCAGCGGTTTCGACGCAGGACGTGGCGGGGCCACTGGTTACTCTCTGCAGGGAGGCCTAAACCTTTCCCAATGAGAGGCAAACAGAGCCCGTTGGATGCGTACTCTATCTATTAAAGTGCAAGACAACGTACAATCTATGCAAGTACGTAACGAATTGATGGATTTTTGTAGCCCGGCTGACAATTGACAAGACTTGCAATCCGAGTCTACAGAAAACTCTCGAGTCATGGGCCCATAATAGCAACAATGAACATAAAAGACATGAAACCATACTCACATATAATATGACATACCTATTTTTCTATAAAAGTAAAAAGTGTTTTACTGGTACTCATCGATTCGCCAAAGTCGAGGGAGTACCCTGTAAATGTAAGGCATATACTCTGGGTTACTGAGTTAGTACAAACAGGTTGTGTATTTCGTTTGCATGTGAGTTACCAGATGATCGGTGAAGACTGTAGTTACCCTATATATTTTGAGAATGTTGTAATGAAACTATGATTATTTTGGATATATAACATATGTGATGTACTAGTCATGCCACAAACTGTGTAACTTAATGGCATTCGTCCTATGACTATAAACTGAATCGTAACAGCTAAACAGTATGAATGGAAGTATCACAGATAGTTTCCTTAACTCTCTATATATTTAAACCTATTTGGTTTATTTAGTCTTGTCATGAATCGGGTTCGTGATGGCATAACGTCACGTGTCACATGACGTGAATCTCGGGGCTTTACAGAATTGTATCAGAGCAGGGTTTATAGGTTAGAGTTAAGGAAAGTTTGGCAAACATGAGAACGTGTCCTAAAGGGAGTTGGACCTATTTTATGGATTCCAGACTTTCCAGGTGTGCTCATTGGAGCCTAAGGATAGTGTTTGGGGAAAGAATAGTTATCTCATGGGAGGCTAGCTTTCGTTGATGGATTAAGGATGTGACTGCCTATGTTTTGGGTTAGATACGATCTAAACTTGATTGCCTACCAAATTGGTACGAACTAACGGCTCCTAGCATGAATGAATACCAATATGTGGCAAGAAACAACAAACAACAGTCTTTATGATCTCAATATGCCTCTAGAGAAGGCGAGCGGGAGCATGACGATTCATAACCCACTACCACCAACGGCTATGGAGCTCCTGGTGAAAGAGTTAATCCAAGAGAGGACGAAGAAGGAGGCACCACAAGCACTCGATGACGATCACTACTCTAAGCGCATCCTCGCCCTACAGGAAACTACGATTGTTCCAGAACAGCAGCAAGTGCCCTACAGCATTGCCTTGGGTAAAGGAAAGCGGAATCCAAAGGCGTCTGAGAGGTATGGTTTCGAGGAGATAATAGCTTTTGCTTTGGTGGCTGGTGACAGTGAACCAGGCAATTACTCTAAAGCTGTCAAGACTGATGATCGCAATAAGTGACTGACAGCTATGGTAGAGGAGATGGTGTCACTTAGAAAGAATAAGACTTGGGAGCTGGTGACACTTCCAGAGGGCTCAAAACCATTTGGCTGCAAGTGGGTGCTCAAAATCAAGGAGGAAGATAAATATAAAGCTCGGTTGGTAGCCAAGAGATACTCTCAGAAAGAGGGTGTGGAGTACAATGAAATTTTCTCTCCAATTGTGAAGCACACCTCAATTAGACTGATTCTCACATTGGTAGCAGCATATGATATGGAGGTAGAGCAGATAGATATGAAGACAGCATTTCTTCACTGGTATCTTGAGGAGACCACGTACATGGGTCAACCTGAGGGATTTGTAGAACCGGGAAAAGAAGGGTTGGTCTGCAGATTAAAGAGATCGTTGAACAGTCTAAAGTAGTTACCTAGGCAGTGGTACAAGCGGTTTGATGGGTTCATGGTGTACTCTCGAAGTGAGTATGATCCTTGTGTTTATTACCATTTTTGTGGTGATGGTTCTGTTTTGTTGCTCAGCTTATATGCGGATGATATGCTCCTTGGTATGGAGATTAGAAGAGACAGAGCAACGAAGAAGTTGTGGCTGACTCAATAGGGTTACGTTGAAAAGGTTTTGGAAAAGTTTAATATGAGAGATGCAAAACTTGTTTCCACTCTTTTAGGTGCACAATTCAAGTTGTCTACTCAGATGTGCCCAGACTCAGAAGAAGAGATGGAGCGCACGTCTCCTGTACCGTATGCTAATACGGTTGGGTGCCTAATGTATGCCATGGTTTGTACCAGACCAAACATTGCTCAGGCAATTGGTGTAGTCAGCAGGTATATGACGAATCTAGGTAGAGAGCATTGGAATGCTGTGAAGTGGTTCTTTCTCTTCTTGGCAGGGACTAACGATTGTGGCATCTTGTTTGATGGCCATAGTGCAAAGAGTGATGTCGTTGGGATGGTTGATGCTGATTATGCTGGTGAGTTCGATTCCAGAAGGTTTATGAATGGGTATGTTTTTACTTTCTGTGGTGGAACTGTAAGTTGAAGATCTGTGTTGCAGGATGTGGTTGCGTTGTCTACCACGGAAGCAGAGTATATGGCATTGACAGAGGGTGAAAAAGAGGCATTGTTGTTGAAGTATCTTGTTGAGAAACTTGGGTTCAATCAGAAAAAAGATGTTCGCATATTATGTGACAGTGAGAGTGCGATCTACTTGGCAAGGAATCAGGTGTACCATGCTCGGACGAAGCATATCGATGTTCGTTATCACAAAATTGGAGAATGGTTGAATTTCGGAGTCGTAGATCTACAAAAAGTTCACACAAAGATAATGCGGCGGATATGCTTACCAAGACAGTTCGCAAGATCAAGTTTGAGCGTTGCTTAGACTTGATCAACGTTTCTTTATGCTGAGTTTGTGGTAGTGTATCCCCGCCACGCGAAGGGGGAGGTCAGGACGTGCCAAGCTGTGTCACGCAGGTTTGCTAGTGCCTTGCTCTTGTGTGCATCGACGTAGAGTTGCTCTGGTATGAATTGTGAAGTAAATGTCAAAGGTGGAGATTGTTATTTTTGGCAATGACTTTCTGACCTATAAATATATCCTTGTTGTGTAGGAGAAAGGAGAGAGAGAGAGAAAGAGAGAGAGATTAGGGTTTTCAAGAGCAATACATAACAGAGAGAGCGATCTCAAAAGAGAAATCATTGTAATCTGACTCCTTGATTAGTGAAATTTCTCTTCCGTGGGTTTTTTTCTTCCCCTTGAGGGTTTTTTCCACATAAATTGATGTCGTTTTTCATTCTTGTTTATTATCAATTATGCTTGTAAATTGATCGATTGCGTGCTGGAATAAAATTATGGGATTGTCTCGAGTGTTAAATCGCAATAAGTACACTTCTCTTTCTTTATAACCCTGCTTTATAACCCTTCTTTTTATACGCCAGGTATATGTCGTATCTGCTTGATTAATTTGAAAGCAACATGTTGGTTTTGTAGTATCCCTTCTTAGTTGGTGAACCATGTCTTGTGAGCCTCTCTAATATTTTGCTGCTTTCTGATATTTTCTGATGTGAGTATTTTGGTTCTCATGTTATTTTTCCATGTTAGTCGAGAGTCGCTTTCTGGCCAAGGGCGACTTGAGAAGTTTGTTGGTTGGTTAAGTTCAGAGGTTACTCTGGCCTTCTAGGGAATAGAGCCGTTGAGTTTGATTTTAGAATGTCTCAACGGGTAGTATTTGTCACCCGGGATCAGCTTGCAGGACTACATAGGTCGGTCTCATCGTCGAGATAGCTGTATGTTTGATCATGGATATCCATACCGTTTGAGTTTTAGATGGCCTGGTTAGTAGGTGGAGCCGACATTCCCATATTATTCGTGTCTAAGTTATTGTTTTCTGATTTTTGTCTTATTAGAGAGTATGTATGACTCTCTACACTTTTTATCCGAGATGATTGTGCTTTTGCTTTGTTACAAACTCCTTTTGGGAACCAACTAACCTTCTATCGGTTTGATCTTGTAGCCACTCCCTTCCTTTGATTTGTATGCCATTGTACATAATGTGCTAAATTTATCGCTAGGTTTCATCGCTGACGGTTTTTATCCGTTGTCTGTACGACAAGCTTACAGGTTAGCTTAGACGTCATGGATGTTCGATAATGGATCTCACAAGACTGCATGCACTGTTTCCAAATTATTTCCATAATGCGTTGGGATTTTTATTTCGATCTGTTTTAGACCATTTGTTTTTGTAACACTTTTGGTGGTACGTTGGTTTATTTATCTTTTGATATTTCAAATTGTCTATCATTGTTGTTGGAACATTGATTTTATGAAATCTGCTTTATGGTATGTTCTTTAAGACTGACGTGGATTATTAGAGCATAATAATTCACGTGTCGACCATACCTCCTCGAGTTTGGGGTGTGACCCAATGAGTTGTATAATAGCATATAATGATTATATTGATATTTTTTTATATGAAAGGTCTATCAAATGATAAGATTATAAATAAATTAAAACAACTATGAAAAAAAATATTGTATACATATTGAAAAAAAACTATTGAGAGTATTATCATGAGAGAGAGAAAATAAATAATTTGTAAAAAATCTGAAAAAGATACGTGTCTCGTTTTGTGTGTGGTGTCAACGCACCACTCAAGCAAATAGATGAAAGTGTGAAACAACATTGGATTTCGCATTAGGAAAATACTTCTGTATTCCAACAAGGCAACGAAATAGTCTCACGCAAACAAGGAATGATTCTATGACAAACACGAACTATGCTCACCGAAACACGAAGGTCGTGTTTAGTTTTGAATGAGCTCAAAATAAAAAGTATCTTTCATTTAACACCACCGCCGTGTTTTTCATATTGTTCGGTCTTTCTAAAAAATTCATAGCCCTAGTTTCCCAAAAAAAAATTTAACACCCATATTTTCCTAAATTATTTTTTTATTGACAATACTTTTCCAAAAAGCTCCCGGCCATGCCATCACGTGTAAGTTTTCGTTGTCAAATAAATTATTGTAGTTGATTTGAAATAATAATTTTTTTTTGCATAAATTATTTCAACATGTGTTTTTTTTTTTTCAATGTGTGTAAACTTTATTTTTAGATTTTTTACGGATTGGTTCTTTTTGTAGAAAAACAATCATTCTTAGTCGAATTTGTTCTTCAATTTAATAGAGTTTTCTAATTTCACACATCATAATTTCAATTAAATGATTCCTTTCTTTCTTGTGCATCCATATCTTGGTTTCCTTCCCTCAATTACAATTCCTAAACCTCAATTCCTCTTCCAATAAAACGAAACTGTAAACCCCCCAATTTCTTTTCCAAATCGATCGATCTTCCCCCAAATCATTCCCTAAAATTTGATTCATTTCTCTAATCTCTCTTTTAATTTCACCATCCAATTCCCTGATTTTCATCGGATATTCCCCAATCTACTTGTAGTTTTTGTTTACTGGTTTGTTTCTTTGGAATGGCTTGATGACTATTGCTGTCTATTGGATCCGTAGTACGAAGATGCAAACTGCTATTTTTTATTCTCGCTTGTACATATGAAAAGATTGTAGTTCATTGCACTGTTCTTCTATGTTTCTGTTGTGGTTCATTGGATTTTTCTTCAATGTTTCCGGTGTGGTTCATTAGACTGCTCTTCAATGTTTTCGGGTCCATCATTTCAAGTCACACATAAGCATTACTGGCAAAGGGGATCTCAATGCAGAGTATTCTTCCTTCATGGCCTTCATAAATGGCAGTGAATCCATATGCTTGCTTGCTAGTTTCAGTCCACTTAGCTTGGGATTTCGAAAATTGACACAATATTTTCAGCACTGTATTTTGGAACTGCTTAGAGATGTTTAGGTAGAGTATTGTGCACTGTTTTGCTTTTATGATGCACTATACACGAATATTATGATATTTTTATTTTTATATGTGCTGTATTAATAACATTGTGGTGCATTGTACACAAACATTATGATATTTTTTGTTTTATATGTGTTGTATTAATAACAGTGTGTTTTTTTTTTTCAAAAATAGGACGCCGGGATAGCGACGGTGGCATTATCGATGATCGAGGGACGATAACTTTGCAGTGATGTTATTTTTAGATGCACTATTTTGAATAGTGACAAGTACACTTTATTTCAATATATGAGCACCATTTGTTTCGACAACGATAACGACGTGAATCAATAACGAGGGCATATGTTCACTGCTTGTTCCGAGAGCAGAAGTACCAGCGACGACGGACGACGATTACATTTAAGGTTAGATCTAGGGTTATAGTTAGGGTTGAGATAATTATTGTAAATTGTAATCTAATGTAATAAATGATTGTAATCTATTGTAATAATTTACTTTCATATTTTGATTGAGGGAATAAGGTCATGATTTGAATAAATTTTATACTGATATTTGGATAATTAATAAAATAAAAAACAACCAATTGATAATTTCCTCTTATTTTTTCCTTCAAAAAAAATAATTTGATTTGGGATACTCATTTTAAGTGAAATCATATACCCGATATGGAAAGTTTTTTTTGGTAAAATGACTCATTTGCTCTTTCCTTCTTCCTCACTTTGGCCTCCACTATTTTTCCTTTCTCCGTCGCTAATTAAGCATAGTTTTGTAATGTTAAGGATAAGAATATGATTTTATTAATTTGCATGTCAATTTTTCATGTTTCATTTAATTTGGGACGGAGGGAGTAATAGATATATTGACTATGCATGTTTCATGTTTTTAGTCAATGTTTAATCTAAAAAAAATCACATCAATCATATTTTGCTATAATATATCCATCATTTCCTACCACAACAACCACACTATCCCTAAAAAATATTCTTTTTTTATCAAATTTCACAAAAGTTCAACACACACATAAATTTTTATACTGGGACAAACGGTTATAAGTATTATGGGACGGAGAGAGTATTTTCCAATAATATTTATTTGATCAGCATAGTTTTGTTTTTAATTGGTTGCTAGGGTTGCATCCTTGTTTTTTTCTCATCAAATTGTACTTGACTTTTGAATGACATAGACCACATACAACCAGATTGCTTTAAACTATACAATGATAGTTGTAGTTTAACTGAGTACAACTGATTGGATTTTTGTGTCTCTGATATATTTAATCCTTTAGGGATTCTCATATAAATATCCTTATCAAGGGATCCATATAAATATGCCGTCACAATATCCATGAGCCAGGTTTCAAGTTTTTCCATGGTTGTCAAACCAATAAGGGAATAGAAAGTGATTCCATCCATTACAGGAGAATATGTTTCCTCATAATCTGCACCAAGTATTTGTGAGAATTCTTAGGCTACTAATCTACCCTTATATCTCACAATCTCATTCTTTTTGTTTCATTTCGTTTCTGTACGAGAATCCATTTATTTCCAACAGGGATAATGCCATTTGGTGTTGGAACAACAGGCCCAAACATTTCTCTTTTAAACAAATATTGCAATTCTACCTTGATTGCATCATTCCATTTTGGGTAAACCTCTCTTTGTTTACATTCCTGAACACTTCTGGGTTCAGAAGACATATAAATTTCTGATGCAATAGCATACGCAAATATGTCATCAACAATGACATCCTCTCGATCCCACACTTGATTTGTATGTATATAATTGATCGAGATCTTTTGATTTTCAGGCCGTGCAATCTCATCAAGGACATTATTCTCTTTAGGTGATAATTCCTTCTGTGAGATTTCTATCTCTTCTGAGACATTTGAGATAACATTTTTATCACACCTTTTTTTTTTTTTTTGGTATAGTGACTTTTTCACCTGCTGGTCGTTCACGCTACAAGCGTGATTTATCATCAAGAATATGACCCTTAACAAGGTCTCTACCGACATCCTTCTCATGAGGTATGTCTATTCTTGATGGCATATTTACTGCAGGTATATGCAACTCCATAACTTTACTTGCATCATTGAAAGCATCAAGTGCATGATTTGCAATTTCTTATAATGAATAATTCTTTTTACTTCATTTTCACATTGATTTGTATCTATTCCATGTAATCCCATTGTCTCCCAAGAAAATTCTAACTTTGGTTTAGGTAAAACATTATTTTTGACAAAAGTGAGAAATAAAGTTTCATCAAAATGGCAATCTGCAAAACGTGCCGTGAAAAGATCTTCAGTTAGAGATTCAAGATATCTCATAATAGAAGACGTATCAAAACCCATATAAATTCCAAATCTTCTTTATGGATCCATCTTAGTACGTTATGCTGGTGCAATAAGAATATATACAGCACGTCCAAAAGTTTTTGAATGAAAAATATTTGGTTCTTGACCTTTTATAAGATGAAATGGGGAGAACTTTTGATAAGCCGTTGGCCTAATGAGAATAAGATTTACAACATGTAATATCGCATGCCTTCAAGTAGAGATAAACAACTTTGTTTTCATGAGTTGATGTCTAGCAATATATTGGATTGTTTTTATCAATGACTCGGTTAAACCATTTTGCGTATGGACATAAGGAACTGGGTGTTCTACTGAAATACCTATTGACATGTAATATTCATCAAATGTCTTTAAAATGAATACTCCAGTATTATCAAAACGAATAGTCTTGATGTGATTGTCTGAAAAATGAGCTCGTAATTCAATAATTTGAGTGAGAAGTTTAGCAAAGACAACACTAAGAGTAGAGAGAAGACATACATGAGATCATCTTGTAGAAGTATCAATCAAGACTATAAAATATCTAAATGGATCAGATAGTGGATGAATTGGACCACAAATGTCTCCTTAAATGCTTTCAAGAAATAAAGGTGACTCAGAAGGTAGTTTTGATGGAGAAGATCTTATGAATAACTTATCTTGTGAACAAGGAATACAAGGATGACTATTATTTTTCAAAACACCCTTTTGATTCTTAAGAGGATGATCATTGGTATTTTCAATGATACGACGTATCATCATAATACTTGGATAACCAAGTCTCTCATGCCATAAAAAAATCGTGTCACGATCAATGGACTTTGAATCCATAACACTATATGACTCAATAACCTTGATTTTGATAAAATATAACCCAGACGAAAAAGCCAAAAGTTTTTCAATGATTTGTTTGGTTCCAGAAATAAATAATGTTATACAAAAATATTGTTTATCATCTTTACTTGTATTTTCCAAATGAAAACCGTTAAGAAAGAATATCCTTAGAATTTAAAAGATTTCTTTTGGAAGTTTGTTCCCAGCGCTTTGTTTTTATCTTTAATGGAGTTTTGATAAAGATCAACAAAATAATTGGGAGTTTTACAAGATCTGGACTAATAACCTTCCATCGCACAAGTATAGCACTTTCTTTTGGCATTCTCCATGGGTCTAGTGTATGGAGTTTTCCCCCTCCTTTGTGCCTGATTGTCATCTTACCTCTTCTGATGGCTCACACTTGCAATCGGATTATAACATCGAATATGGAATCTTCCATGACCACGAACACCTCCATGACCTCGTCCTCTTCCGTGCCAATTGTCACTTATGGTGGCCATTGCTTCAGGCAATGGGACGAAACCAACTGGACGAGCCTGAGAATTTTTCATCAGCAATGAAAGCAATTCACTATACTTAGTAAATTTCAGAATCCGATATTGATGCCTCAGAGTTGCATTTATAGGATGAAAAGTGAAATATGTTTTGTCTAACATTTCCTCCTCAAATATAGACTTTCCACATAAAGGCATACGTGAGGTAATACTGAACAATACAGAATTATATTCTTGCAATCTTAGAGTATGCCATTCATACTTGGTATTTGGAAGAAATATCAATTTTTGATGGTCAAATCTTCCTTTCAAGCTAATCCATAACACGTATGGGTTTTAACAGTAAAATATTCAGATTTCAACCCCTCATGGAGATGATGCCTCACGAAATCAGTACTTGAGAATTTTCTTGTGGGATTGCTTCGTTGTTCACCATTATGGTATGTTTTACACCTTTTGCATCTGTTGTAAGTCAATATCAAGAATCCATGATAGTTGATTTTCTGCTGATAGGTTTAGTGCTTTAAATTCCAACTTTATGAGGTTTGCCCTATTTTTCTGAACACATTAAAGTTTATTTTATTAAGCTTATTTATTTTTAATGAAAATCATATACAAAAATGTAGATATAACAGTTTGATAATAGTAATGAAAATTTTCAGTTATTACCATTTTTTAATAATACTATGATTTGTATTAAGCTATCTAATTTACTGATAAAAGTGATATAAAATCAAGATTCTATAACAGCTGATAAAGAAAATTTTATTCAATTTCACTCATATATATATTAAAAATTTTTATAATTCATCATATTCTTAAAGCATGTATTTAATTACAAGGAGGAAGTAAATGATTGTTACAATTTTAAGAACTACCAGTGATAATAAATAGCATAGATTTTGTTTGCTATTTCTTCATCATTGGAGGTCATTATGTTGTTTATTGTATCTTAATAAAAAAACGCAAAAGTTAAGTCTCACCACTTGAAGCAAGTGCACCAATATAGAATATAAAGTTTCTTACCACTTGTGGATGAACCACAGAAAATGGGACAACCACATCAATGTTCGCGGATGAACCATATAGAAGGGGTAAAGAACGTTAAACTTGCAAGTGATCCACATAAAAGGGATAAATCACATCAACGTGTTGAAATAAATTAATAAATTTTCACTTAGAACATACTTCGTCCGACGGTAAAACCATAATTATTTTAATTGCATTATTATGATATGGATCAAAACAAAATCAAAACATATGAGTATAATAAAGTAGCTTCATTTGATTTTCGATCTCAGCTGATTAGAGGCTCGTGCTGATAACGTGTTGTAGAACAGGTGCTTTCAACAGTTGAACTGATTCGTCAATATATCCGGTTTGATTTTATCGGACGATAAACGTCATAATTAACAAAGTAATTAAACTATTTTAGAGAGAGATATAGAGAGAGAACGAGAGGTTTTCTTCTCTTAAAAATATGTACATAATACCTTACAAATGAGCTCTATTTATACGACTCAAGATGATTAATCAACACCTAATTTTCTCATCTAGATAATTAGGTAAGTCCCTTTAATAGTCTCAAAAATAGATGAGATCTAAAAAAATATCTATATTTAGATATAAATATATTATTTTGAAAAGATAATGATATTTGAATAATTTATAATACACGATATAATATATTTAAATTTAAGATTCAAATCTCATAAATCTCATATGGACGGTACAAATAAAAGCTAGTCCAAAAATCATATGACCAATTAAATAAGTTGAAGAGTCTAATACACTTGAAACTAGTCCAGTAAGTTGACCCACTCACCAACAATTATCATGCCATTGGTTCTCTGTTTTTCATGATCAATAAGCACGGCAAAACCCATATTATTGCGTGGCTGTTCGGGAGTAGAAGCTTACACTTAACAGATTCCTTATACTGACCGAAATCTTAAACCGGCGATCTCTTCAAATTGATAGTAAAATTTATGGGTTTAGCTTGATTTTGCTCTTTAAGAGTTGTTTTAATTAAATTGATTGGTTCATCTAAATAAAACTCATGACCCAATGGTCATCCACTGAAAGGACGAGTCGTCCAACCATAACATCCACGAAACTAACTCATAGTAAATGTTTTGTTGAAAACATAAATAATTGAGCTCAAATTTATGTCATTTACTAGCTCAACGATATTAAATTAAGTTCCAAGTCTTCTTAACAAATACAATACACTACTTAGTCCAGAGCATGTAAACCTGCAAGTGACATGAAGCAACCAAATTATCATAAAATTTAACCGGGTTATTTTTTATTGATGGCATTTAGGAATGTGAGTCAACTAATCCAATCTTCACGGGCATGTAAAGTACCGAATGCAGAATAACCTCACAAGGGCCGACAAATTAGTCAAAACAAACTCGCTAAAGGGCATCTTCTACCTCAAGAAGACCAGTTTCCATGAGAAGCATACAATCATGGCGGAGCCACATCGATAGATTTGTAGCCGCCTCAAATCATCAAAGAATTCGAGCCAAGAGAATTATTTGTATTTGTTGAATTACAACAAAGGCATAACTATGAGAGTCCTGATGACATGATCAAAATAGCCAAGTTCTCTCTTTAATCTCCACCGAAACATGGTTAGCATGATGATCATGACAATAAGGTTTTATGTTTTCAAAATCAAAACTTTGCAGATTCTCAAGAAACGGATCAATAACCCCACAAGATCAGTTTTCAGATTGAAATTATAGATCAAGTGCCCACTCCCATTTTCGAACCCATAGAAAACAGAACAGCACATGCTCATAACGATATACAATTCACAGGCATTCAAGATCGATTTCCGTACTTGATTACTCCTCGTCAATTTTGGATTCATGAAGCAATAATCAGAGAACACTAAGCCATAAACTTGATAAAGGGAGATCTTTTAATCAAATCTCAATACGTTAGATCTATAGGTTATGCATACTCGCACAATCTAATTGGCTAATCCAAAATCGTAACTTTATAATTCTAAATCTAATCTATGTTTGCTCTGATACTGTAGGTAGAAAAATTCAATCACATCATCATCATAAATAGATCTAAAATACCAACAGAAATTGAAAACAATCATATACATAACTTGATCGTCATAATGCACAGCGAAAAATACTCATGACACAATTAGGATTATAAAAGATGACCTAATTGATTATATATACAGTGTAGTGATTATTGAATCTACTTATCACGTACCAATAAACATCTACCCAACCCACACCAACCGATCACTAAATAAGAACAAATATGTCTCAATTGATATGTCAACTAATTAACCCATTTAACTTAACAACAATTAATATAATCCATATATATAAATTTATTAAGATAAATCTTACAAGAAATGGAGAGTGTTATGCAAGCAAGTAGCGTATATATATTCCAAGGGTTTGCTCAAAAAGGGAAAACAAAAAAATAAAGACATACAGTATGTTTGCTTTTACTTTTGAACATCGTATAGAGTGCAATGTTGGTTACAATTTTGATCCTCATTTTGAGTCGTGATGTAGCAACATTTATGAAGCTAAATCGAAATGTTGTTGTCAGATAGTTACCAACATGCAAATTATAAGACCAGTAATGTTGTATAAAATCAGCCCTGTAGTTGGACCAACGCGAGTTCAGCTAATCTCAAATAACAAGTACACCGAAAAATTTATCCAGCGATCAAATTCTCGAAAACTGGGTGATATCATAAGTTTACAAGAGTCACTGCTCAACGTGCACCTTAAGATGGCACCTCAAGGTGACACCCGAGCTTCATAATTGAAAGACAGTACCAGTATAACAACATACAAATATTACAACTATGCGACTGAGAGGAACATGGTACATCTAACTATTGGTAGACATGCACCGGCCTTTAACTTTTGGGGCGTTCCTACAACAGCTTCATCACGGTCTCTAGCTACCACGATAGGTGGAGAACGAGAAAGGCGAAAGCAGAAGAGGCACATGAAAATGCTCAAACTTCTGAGACTCCTTGATCTCGAACACGATAGAAACGAACGGAAAGAATCCTTCCGGGCAATACCTGCCTGTGTCGAAACTAATCCTATACACTCCAGGAGATGCCGCATCCACCGTGCTCATTAGCTGCCCACTTCTTCCCTCTTTATCAGTGGTTCCAGAGCCTAAAAGCACCCAACTGCCAGGCCCTGCATCTGCAAAAGATGGGCAAGGTTGTTGGCCCTTCCATATCTCTAAGCGCACGTTGATGCCGTAGGCTGGACGGCCTTGTCCAATGTCCAGGACATGGGTAGTCACAGGTGGACGGGTTCGTGTTGGGGCTGACGAGGTCTTTTCTGAGGCAGCAGGGGCCAAATGAAAGCCCAGAACGCTGACACGATCTTCTACATTAAAAAGTTGCATTATCAGATCAGAACTTCAAAGGACTTGAGCATACAGAACATTAGAATAGCTCGAGCTAGAACTTCAGGATATGAAATAGCAATTGGAAAAAAAAATTGAAATAAAAAAAAAAGAGGCTTATGAAGAATTTAAAGATTGGTGTCATGGCCATAGCAAGTGCAAAATTTTCTCATTCCGCTTTCAAGCAGTTTCATGTAAAGTTGAATCTATTACTTATACTGATACCATATACTCCGAGTTTGGCTTTTCAAAAAAAAAAAAAAAAAGTTGAAACATCAAACCAGAACTACTTCGTCTACATTGCTAAAGACATGGGAAAAAAAAAAGGGTTGTCTATTATCTAATTAAAGATATTGCAAGTGTTGCACCTTAAACAATAAGCACTAAGTGCACTCGGTTCATAAAAACCACGTCAATCACTAAAATTCTCATCAGATTCACTCTGCTGAATATGCAATGTACATCCAATAGCACGGTTCAAGCTGTAACTTGTAGGATCATGAGCCAACACAATATGCACAAAAACATACCTCCAGCTTTTTCTGCCGCAGTTGCTTGGTGTTGATAACTCGGAGCAGCAGTATTTGCTTTATCTGAAAAAAGCTTGGAGAGACGGATTTCAGTTATTTTCATTTGCTCTTGTGCTGCAATCCCAAACTCAACAATAGGCCTGTTTGAGAACCGCCTCTGCAGGATTAAAGGTAACGACGAATCAATACAAGGTGGAATTTGGGACTATTCCACATATTAGTGGGCATTGTTAGACAGAACTACCGCCATCCCATATTGAAATTTATGGACCAGAGGTAACCAATGATACCAGAGATTTCTCAGCTATTTTCTTTTTCCTTTGGATACGCAGTTCCTTATGTGATATTGGAAAATAGTCAGAAACGGGATGTATTATACTCCAACTAAATATCAAATCTCTCTTCTGAACCCAAGAAAAAAAAGAGGAGCATATGAAGAGAAATTAAGAAATTAAAGAAACAGTAATACATGCAATACAACCTAATGTCCTAAATTCTTGATACAAAAGCTTTCTCTATATACATAAATAACACGAAATCAATATTGGAGAGAAATTCAAATAATTTGTAATGCCGGTTTTTGGATAAAGATCACAGTTAACTGTAGAAAACATTAAACAATAGAAACAATATGCTGATTGGTTCAGAGAAGCAGGGCAATTCTCGCATAAGCTGAGAAGAAGATTATGAATACTCCACCTTCAGCTCATCCAGTATTTCAGGACTGCTCCGTCCAGCTGCACATATGAGAAAGACAAATCCAAATTTCTGCCTGTACTGAGAATTCCAGTTAGCAAGTTCCTGCAAAGGCCTCACGAGTAAGAGTTAATTACAATCATGTGTGATAATGTGAAACATATTCGCTACTCTAGTACTCAGTCTGATGATAACAATCGGCAGTGTATAATGTATATGCATTAGTCATTGACCTATTACTGCCAAAAGGAGCATGAAGCAGCACTATGGGCATATCAAGTAAAAGATAAAAAAAACATATAGAAGATCATATCAGGCCTGAAGCAGAGAGTATACCAATCTCATGTACCTCAACCACACATCCATTAAATCCTCAGTAAAAAAATGGTTTACCAAGTTCCTCAAGTCCTCAACATCGATTGAACATATCTTGGGGATTGAAATATATTCACCTGTAAAGTATTACTATTAGCAGTAGCAAGGGCTGTTGACTGCTCTCCCGTGCTCCACCTGCAAGAAAAAATTTAAGCATACGGTTAAGGACGAAAGATTAAAAAGACCGGCTCTTTACATGTGTAAAGACAAGACATCAAATTAACTGAAGCTGTTGTGCTCCATGCCAAACTTTGACAGTTTCAAACCATATTAGTATTCTTCTCTGGGTGTATATCAAATCATATTGTTTAGAGCTCCTTGTATGGGTAGTAACAGCCAAGTATAAGTAACGGAGGCCTTCAAGGGGCACTTAGTCCTCAACAGCGAATAGTTCAATCAACTTCTATCTTTTGAGGAGAACGAAGAATCGAGAATAAGTTCTTATCCAGCTCAAAATTCTGAAACCATGCAGGATGCAGCTATCACAGCTGATAATATGGTGTCTAGCCAAAGTTTCAGGCGAACTTTTGTCATTCTACAACATGCTCTATGAAACCAATAGTATCTTGAACTAAGTCGGCATTTCAACCTTTAGAAGAAATGCAAGGGAAAAACATATGCTTCACTCAACTGAGCGCTAACATTATTTGCATGAGAGATCGAAGGTTTCTGCCCGATTGCAGGATGAGCCGCAAATGCCTCAAGCCAACCAGTAACGTCAACCTGGCCAACACAAAAAGAAAAAAAAAAACCCACACACACACAAGTCAACAAGGATGACTCTGATTCAATACCTACAAATACGACGAAGAGTGCCCAAACCTTGTTGAACCAAATGTCTCTAGCAGCAATAATAGCCACATCCAAGCTAGAAAAAGGAGACAACGCCGCCATTTCCTTAGCGAACTTGGAGCTCCCGCAGCATGCCAAGTAATCCTTCTCATCAAACCTCACCGATCCCATCCTACAAAATAGCCCAAGAAAGGCGCAAAAACAAAGTTTCATTCCCTCTTTTCATTGAAGCAAATCGTCAAACAGGTGATATGCACGAAACAAATAGAGACCGCCCATTCCAAGGAAAAACTACCCATTTGAGGGTTCACAAATTCAAACACATGACCACAAAATCCCTAGTTCACAAAATCGATGCTCACTAAATCAAATTCGATACCCACAAAACAGCAGCCGACAAAGAACACAAACTCATCAACGAATTGATCGAGATTGAGGGTTCTGAGTTCAGACAATCACCTGGGCGAGGAGAACGATGTCAGCGTTTGATCAACTCGAGCAAGGCAAATGATCAAAGCGAATTACCCACACCAGGGAATGAAAAACCACTGTTGTATAGTGAAAGATTGACGGACTTGTATAAGATTAATGTTACGTGAGACTATTGAGGTTGGTCCAAGTTTGTGATGTGGTCGATGGTCTAGTACGGAGTATATATACATAAATATGAATAGAAAGATACCCTAAGACTTCCCCACCTTGTAATACACTTAATAGTTGAGAGCGGTATATGATTACATATGAATAAACAATTAGACGTATAGCGTCGTCGGCGTCGTAACTGTTATCGTTATTTCGAACACTTTTCGAAATAAGACAATGAGGTTATAAAGGGTTTAGATATTATATACATAGGGAATTGATCATGAAATAAATATGAATAGAAAGATACCTTAAGACTTCTCCACCTTGTGATACACTTAATAGTTGAGAGCGGTATATAATTACATATGAATAAACAATTAGACGTATAGCGTCGTCGGCGTCGTAATTGTTACCGTCATTTCGAACACTTTTCGAAATAAGATGATGAGGTTATAAGGGGTTTAGATATCATATACATAGGAAATTGATCATGAAATAATCCAAACTTATATTATCTTTTATTACAAGAAAATCAAACCGTTTATGAAATGAAATCAAATGCTAAGCTGATTATTCGATGTTGTTCCATAAAATGAATCTATCCCACGTCTTTTTATTACCTGAAATAAACACGTAACCTACATGCCCATTTCAGGGATCCGAAATGCGTATTATATCATGCGTTTTTCATGCACAAACAGGATGTAATATAAACAATACGCAGCAACCATATGACAAACTGAAATATATAAAAATATTAGTTTATAAATGTATATAAATAGGATAATAATTTTTGTTGGTCAGTTTTAATCTTATTTTATAAGATCTTAGTCATTATTAAAGATTTTAAGACTTTTCATGTATTGCATGTCATATCATATCAATTTACGTGTCTTTTACAGGTTGATAACATGGGAGAAGTTATTATAAGAAATTAACATACTTACTTAGTATGGCCGTACTTGTAACAATTAAACAAACTCAATGGTCCCTGCAGTAGACCCAAGAAGTTAATTCTAACCAAACACTACCATCTCATAATGTCGTGTTGTGCACGTTAAAGGATTAATTAAACCCTCCCTAACCAATCATGGAAATCGTAATCCTTCCAGTCATTAATAATTATAGGTTTTGTTTCATAATCAAGATTCAGGATTCTCAGGTATATAACATGAAATTAATTACATTAATTTCGTGTATAGCAGGTGACTATCATGTTCATAAATCAGGGTTTTCTGGCATATCTCATAGATTTAATCATATTAATTCCATATGCAGTAAGTGACTACCATGACGTTTCATGTTTTCAAGTAAAAATCATATTTAATTATATTCGGGATTATCTGAAAATAATTCCTTATATGTTATATAGGTCAGGTATTTTTGTTATGTTCTCTAATGTTTTCATAACTTGATAGTTCGTTACAAAAATAATAAATATTCGCATGCATGGTGTCACACAACAAGAACAAGTAATATTCAGAGGCTTAGGAGCGGGAGCGTCCATCTTCGGAGGAAGAAGACCGTCTAAAGACCCACGCGAGGTGTCAAGTCTACCAAGTGGAATGAATTCGTGGCTTGAAGGAAGGCTTTCTCACAACTATCACTGATGTGAACGCTTTTGATTCCCCTGCACCCATAACATAACTATACCCCACTTAAGGCTTCTTTCGAGGAAGTGAAAGACGGTGGAGGGGCACTAGACTGATTCGCTTTTCCGAAAGGTTTTGTCTTCGCCTCAATCCGACTCTTTCCCAACAACTCAAATCGCCTATCCCTCAACACAAGTTTTTTGGCAGCCTTAGAGGTCTTGATTCTACGAGATGGATGCCCAGTTCGTTTGTTCTCCCCCTTCACATAGTCCCGGGATTTTGGTTCAGCTTCTATTCTATATTTCCTCTTTCTCGAGCAGACTCTTATTCATTACTCGTTATTCTTCTTTCTTTTTTTCTGCCTTCCTTAAGGGTTCTAAAGCCCTGGAAGAATAGTTATAATAATCTATAAATATTTTATATATTGCATCGTTATCCTTTTTAGCATGCATATTAAATATTCACAGGCAGATAGGAACATTAAGATGTCTAAAAACTAACTCTATCAAAAGTTCGAACTTATGATAGAAGACCTTATTAATGTATATCAACACCCCCCCTCATACGAAAATCCATTGGGACATGAAGTGTGGACAGCACTGTCACAATCCAAACGAAATACTATATAAGATCCACATAAATAAAGCACATAGGTGGCAATAAAATGGGAAGGCAGAGATCGAACTTGTGACCTGTGTCACGGTCTGCTCTGATATCATGTAAAGAAATTGACCCTATCAAAAGTTCGAATTTATGGTAAAAAATCTTATTAAAGTCTATCAACAATGTGTGTGAAGAGGAAACTGTGAGTGGATGGAGAGAGAAAATTTAATGATAAAATGATGATGTAATATAAAGTAGAGATATTTTGAGTTTTTTTAGTTTTTAAAGTTTTTTTTTTAAATGTCATAATTCATTTGGAACATCCGTTTTTTAATAACGTGTCACAATTCATTTGGGACGGGGGTTAGATATTATCTAATCGATCTTCCAAAGATTATCTTAGTTTAATACAAATTAATAATCCAATGATAATTAAATCTTGCATTAAATTGTAAAAAGAAAATTATGGATATTAGAGTAATAGTTTTGTGTTTTTCAATAAACAATCTGCGTAATTTTTTCGCATTCAGTTTTATCTGCAACAGTGTACCCGTTGCAATATCTCGTACGTCTTCACATTGCGCATGGTACGTGGCTCATATTGGCATGGACATAGTGCCACAATCCGTGCCCAAAAACATTGCGCCTCTTGTGGCTCCAATCATGTTAATATATGTAGATCTAGTTCTCATGTCTAAGATATTGCTCGACGAAAATAGTTAGACTAGATGGGTGTGTGAGAGTGACGGGACAAAGAATTGCCAACGAAATTGCATGCGCTTGTAGGGATTTATTGCGTGGTTGCTCTCGTGCTGTACGGATTTCATTCATGTGCAAATTCCTATAGTTCTTTTTTTTTTTTTACCAAAAGTGAAACAGTTCCAATTTTTGTTCAGTGTATGAAACAGGTGCTTCTATCAAGGGTTAAAGGGTAACTGGTTAGAATCTAATTTTGACCAAAAAAAAAAAAAGAAAGAGAGAGAGAGAGAAAGAGCAAGAAAAAAGATATGATAAACTTGGAAATCATAAAACTATGAACATTCATAAGTTCTGCACAGATCTAGTCCAAAAGAAAAGAATAAGGTGTTTTCTATGAACATCTGTTGATATGGTCATCCCCGTACCCTGTAGGAGACCGGAAAATCTGTGTTGGTGGTGTTGTTGTTTATGTTTATATAGGCATGAAACAATGTCCATTTACCTAAGACACATCAGCGTAGCCGATCACGTTCTCCTTGTCCATTTAATTTCGAATCTTTTTCCTATCATGTGAGTTCTAAGAGTAAGTCCAACCTTAATGTTAAATTAGACGTATTTATTGTTATAATTTGACGATAAAAAGTACTTTTAACATCCATTATAAAACTGTCACTTCAAGGTTTAGTTCTATTTTACACCTAAATGATTTTATTTGAGCAAATTTTCTTTCAATATTGTCTTTTTTATTTATATAAATATAATTTAGATGTCGACATTATTTTGTATAAACTTCTCTTCAAAATTTTTTACACATCATGAATTTTTCAAAAATTGACCCAACTTTTTTATTGAATTTTTTATCCTTTATTTTTTCAAGTATATTTTTATATATTTCTTTATTAGATATGTAAATTTGTAACTTTCATAATTTTTCGAAAGTGAAAAAATTTAAAAAGATATTCATAATTGGTGATATGATAAGGATACATAGATCTATCTTTGATTACAAATACAGAATCAGCTTTACTTCAATTCTATTTTAATTAGCATCGTTTTTTGCTCATGACTAGAGCACTATTTTCATATTTTAGTTTCAAATTATAGATATAACATCACACGTAGGTCATGGTTGGATTTTTGTTCTTACATGCTCAAACATGACCTATCATATTATACTGTACGTGTGTGGAGACATAGAGAAATATCGAGGAATATAAATCTCATATGATATGATTTACTCAAAAAACATAGTCTCTTCATCTCAAATTAAATATAACAATTTGATTCTACACAAGATTTTATATGTGTTGAATTTTTATTGAATTTGATGAAGAAAGGATATTTTTTTAGTGATGGTGAGGTTTATTATAACAAATGAGGGAGGAGTTAATGAAATGTATTATAATAATTTGATATTTTTTATGTTAAAAAACTTCTAAAAAAACATTATATGTATATTGAGACGATAAATAATATTATAGGTAAATAATATGAAATGGCTATTCATTTACTCCCTCCTTCTTAGATAAATTACGATATGTTGACTTGATATGATTTTTAATAAACTCACTTAGACTTTTTTTCTCGTTATGTCCTTGTGAGTGAACATGAGTTCTGAGTGAGTAAAGTGAGAAAAAATTAGAAAAAAAAGTGTTAGAATTATAAGGGGATAAAAAAATATAATAATGAAGAAGATTATGTGATATAAAATAAGGTTATTTTGAAATTATGGTTACTCAAAACTTATTAACTTTAAAACATTATTACTTATATGATATATAATGTATTATAATTTATTTAAACAAATATCGTATCATTGAGTGTTGCACGTGGGAAGCATGATATCAGCACCTCTATCGTATAGCCCTTCATTTATTGGCAAGATGCGATAACGTTGCAGGTTTGGGACCGGAAACCACCCTGGCATCACATGCCCCTAGCTTCCTACTGATATTTTCCATCAGATCTACTCTAAAAGTATATTGAGCGCCAGTTTGTTATGGAGAAAGTAACTTTGACATTGAGATATTCAAAATAATATATACTATCTATTTTATAATATAAATATTATTTATTTATTTAGATAATTTTAAAAAATATATAATATATCATATTTAGTAATCTTTTTATAGTTTAAAAAAATAAAACAATCACCATCTGTTATATTATATCCACTATCTCATTTGATAACTGTTGCACTAAACCTCATTATTATAAAAAAATAATTTTTTTCATTAAATTCCACATAAATTCAATACATATAAATCTATTGATCAAACCGTTATCTATATTATGAAACGAAGGAAATATATAGATTATGTTTGTTTTGAGGATGTGATTAGATGATGTGATTAGTTCAAAATAAATAATATCAAGACTATTTATTCTTTGATTATTTATTCTGTATTTGTTTGTGATAAAATAATCATTAGGATTATTTAGTCCAATCTAATGTTCAAGATTAAATGGGATTGTTTTGAGAACAGGATTGCCCGTTGTAGTGTATCTTACAGTACCACCTAAGAACCATTGGATCAAATCCATCCTTTTTAAATTTTGGTTCATGATTAATCTTTCCTAACAATCATTGACAATTAAGACAGCACATGTGCAGTATGGATGTCTACAGTAGACAATTCGAGTCCACTATTTAGTATGTAAACAGCTTAATCCCACAGAGAAAAAATCAAACTAATTTCGTATGTTTAACCAAGGATTGCAAGAATTCGAACTAACCACCTATTGACTCATACTAGCAAACTATTTCCTACAAAAATTCGAACTCGTGATACAAATATATATATGACTACTACTCTACATTACTCGTAACAACAGGGATGGATATGGGGTTTTTGTTTTCCCTTTTCGAGAAAACCCCCTGGAATATATAAACACTACTAACAAGGCACTCTCCATCTTCACTCCAAGTGAGGTCTGTACCCTCACAAAAGCGAAGAAATCGCCGCCGATCCCTCGCCGCTGTCGGAGCTCCTCCGCCGCCGCAGCACCACCTCCGATTCCTCCACTAGTAAGATCTCTCTCATCTCAACTCCCTTGCAACAGTCTCACTCGTTATACGCTCGACTCATCGTTTCATTGTTGGGTGCTTGGTTCGGTTTGGAGTCGCTCGATTGGAGTTGCGTTTGATGTGTTGAGTTGGAATGAGTTGTTCTGTGTAGATTGACTCCAATCTGGTGTGTGTATGTGTGTGCGAGCGGTGCTAGTGGTTGTTGTGAGAGTTCAGATTCGTGGAAATGTGGTTCAGATTAACTTGTTTAGTTTGTGTTTTGCGGTGATTTGAGGTATTGTTGTTTGATTTGGTGAGCTGCAATTTGGATTTGACGGATCTGTTGAGTTGTTGTGGTTCTATGCATGTTGAAGTGCTGATTCATGCGAGGTGAGGGGATTTGCTGTGTTGATTTATCTGATGAGCGAGTATTCGAGGTTGATGGCTGCTTGACTATGTGGCTGTGTGAGTTGTGGTGGTGTGCCTGTTACCATCATTTGTGTTGTGGTCTGCGAGATTTTGTTGTGGTTTTGAGGTCTCTGTGGAGCGGATCTGAGCTGCATTGTCGCAAGTAGAGAGATGAATCGTTTATATAAGCAATACGTTGCTTGTGTACTGATGCAAACTTGTAGTAAGTGATTAGCAACGCAATGTTTATGCATTTATCACATGGTTTTGTGAGCCATAATTGGAATCATTTGTCGTCCAAAACAACTACCAAACTCAAAACAAGCGATTATTGAGCTTATTATCGGCAAATAACTGATTAATTAGGTTGAATTGACTACAGACTAACCTATGATTTCAACTTCTTTTTCATCTCCAATGTCGATTGTGGGATCAACCAACACACCTGGTGTCTGAAGTGATGAGATCTCGATCCATCGATGGAGACCTTAGAGTTAGTTTGCTCTGATGTTCTAGAGTTGCCTATATGGTAAATTGCTTTGAGCAACAGATTGTGGAATCATGAAATATTGTTTATTGTCCTTCATGGTTCCCGGATACCTGATCTTGTATTTTGACCTTGAGAGGTGACTCCTCTCTTTATGATTTGTTTATTGTCCTCCTGAAACTGGGGCCATGGATTTTAGAAGACAGGAAAATATGCTGAGAATTGTTTATTATTTCATAAGACTATTGTTCCTCTTCCCTCATCTGTCTAGTTGGTGAGGTTTCATTCTTGCCCGGGAAATTTCTTTTGGAGTTTTCCCCCTCTGCTTCCTCGCTGTATGATTAGGACAACAGAAGTTGTTGCTTGTGCATGTCGCTGAGGTGAAAAAATCTATGAGACTTGTATCTGTTGGAAAGTGAAAAATCCGATAAGTTAAAGAATTTGCTGTCGATCACATCACGCTAATCAATCTGTATAGAAGTTCCTAGTTATTTCAGTGTACTGTGCTAGTACACTGAACTCGAGTGGAGACCTTAGAGCTGTACACGAACCTTAGAGTTGCGACTAAGGTTCTACTCGAGTCGAGACCAGTGCTACTGCCTACTATGTAGCCTATGATGTAGCTTTGGTTTTTTTTTTTTTTTTTTTTTGGACAAATGTAGCTTTCGGTTTCATGCTGAGTTACGTGTGTAATTTATGACTAATTATTTTCCAGTTATGCTCATGCTAGAGT
>JAOVYX010014582.1:0-31695 GCA_035668315.1 Drosera spatulata
GTCCCTATACAACTCATGTGAGACCAGTGAAGCAGCGTGTCTCTACACAAGACGCTCAGACCATATCTCTGATTAATAGGCAAACTTGAATCGGAGATAGCCACTGACATATAGCATTTGATTCAGCGATTACGCTGAAGATTAGATAGTATAGCATCTCTAGTGTTTTAATGCTCATGATTAGATAGTATAGCATCTTCATTTCATCTATTTGTTTTAATGCTCATGATTGATTGCAATACGAGAAGGAATAGAGTCATTGTTTTGGTCTTCACATTCTCTAGTGTTGTACATGAACTTATACCGAAGTGAAGATATAGGTTTGCAGGTTGATGTTGGAATTGATATAGTTGCCTGATGGAATTTGTTCATTCATTTTTTACCATGTAATAATTCTTCAATAAAGGAGTTTGATTATATATTGATCTGAAGAGATTGATATTCAGAATTCTTGTGTTGGACAGTTGGTTATCGCTTCTCATGATTCATGATGCATCCATGTAGGAGCCAAGTTATGCATCCAACGTCAATGATAAATCGGAAAAATCCTTTATTGCAGCTGAATGACTCAACCAGAACAGTTTTCGTAGAAGCAAACAAAAATTCCAGCTCAAAGCAGGGTTCAAAAAATTAATATACTGCTTTCATTGAGACTTGAACAAATGATTAAGATACTCTTAATATGGTAGCAATCGTCACCCATTGTGTCAGCGAGGCTGGACAGAGAACGAAAATTCTACGGGGACATCATTGGATAGGAGGCTGGTCTTGATCATTTATTCACAACGTACTACTTCTTGGTGCATGAAAAGCTTGTTACAAGATTTGAGGGCTCCTCAAGTTCCCCGGAAGAGAGGCCGCTGTGAGCCTGTGATCAAGTTCTCAAAAGTTGCTAAGTAATATAAAAGAACCATATAAGCTATCTGATCTTTAACCTGGAGGCCATTTCATCTGCCTACCACCCAGAACATGCAAGTGTAGATGAAACACAGATTGACCTGCACACATCCGATCATGCACTATCATCAATGGTTAAGATATGGAAGGAGAGGGAAATGAAGCGATAGGGCATAAAGCTACAACACGAGACAAAATGGGATACTTACATGCTGTCGTTCCACTGTTGATGACCACACGAAAACCATCTACGATGCCCTCTTTCTCCGCTACTAACTTGGCAGCATAAAGAAGTTGACCCAGTATTTCACCATGTCGGGATTCAGCCTGCCGGCACACACAACGGAGATCCGTATAGAATGAGCATCAGACATCTTTTCTTGTGTAGGATATGTAAGAGGAAGACTATTGGAACACCAACACTTGTGCTGACGAATGCCTGGAAAATCCAGGCAAGACATTATTCAAGCTATCAATAATTTAGTAGCCATGACCCAACTGTGCTGTATATGATCAGGAATCAGAGCGGTAGTGTGTGTGTATATATATATGTGGGTGCGTCGTTTGTGCTGCAGAAACACCCAACATGACTGCTATAAACTGCACTATTTTTTTCCGTGAACTGCATCTTGTTTTATTGTGAACTACACTATTTTTTGCCGTAATTCATAATAGAACAAGATACAGTTCACAGGAAGATGTGCAGCTTGCTGCCAACATGGGTGCTGGAACAGCACCAAGCTCTGTTAATGGAAGTGCAAGAGAATATCGATATCAATCAACCTTGCCAAGCTCTGTTAATCCACCCCGGATCTTTGGTATGACTAGAATATGAGTAGGAGCTTGTGGGTTGATATCCCGAAAAGCAAGAATGCTTTCATCTTCGTACACAATATCTGAAGGAATTTCCTTGGCAATGATTTTGTCAAATCTAAAATAACACAAAGCATACATCAGCCCTTAGGGATGGAAACAAACATGTGTTTCATAAGCAAATCAATATTCGAGGATGCCCACCGAGGCTTTCATTCCACAATAGATGGCAATGCCTACTTTTACTTTTTGGATGCGTGTTGTGTTCAACATAATGAACTTGTATAGCCGAAGATAATTTTGGGTGCATTTCATGATGGAATTGTCCCCGTATAGTATCAGAGATTTCCACACAAACCTATTGCAAAGTTTAAAAATTGTTACTTGAGTTACAATATAAGATGCTAATTATTGCACTTTCGAACTTTACTCTTCAAGCCCAACATTCTAGTGTAAAATTATTGCCACTCTTTCGTTCAACAGCTCCAAACTAGAAGACTATCAACAATAGTGCTACCCTAAATGAAAGGGATTTTTCCAAAAACCCAACTCAAATCAAGCATAATTCCAAAAAAAACACACTCAATTCTTAAAAATTCCATTTATACTACCCAAAACTTGTTAAATATGCCAATTTAGCTACACTTGTTAACTTTCCGTTAAAACTAATGGAATCTTTTTGAAAAAGACAAAAAAACATTATTTTAATTACAAATAATTATCAAACCACACTCAATACTTCAAATTTTCATCTCAACCATTCAAATTATCTTTTTATTGGTAAAGTCGACACATTTTCAAGTCAATACATAACGAATAATTATTATGAAGTAGCTCATTCAATTAATATTAACAAAATTTTGAGTGTTGGGATGAAATATTGAAGAATGAAGTATTGTTTTGTAATTATTTTTAGTTAAAATAATTTTTTTGTCTTTTTCAAAAGGATTCCGTTAGTTTTAACAAAAAGTTAACGTATGTAGCTAAATTGACATATTGGACAAGTTTTGGATAGGTTAAATGGAATTTCAAAGAATTGGGTGTTTTTTTTTCTTTTTGGAATTATGCTTGATTTGAGTAGGTTTTTTTTGAAAAAATCCTTAAATGAAATTGAAAGTTAAGGATATAAATTGTTCAAAAACATGGCAAATAAAGGATTTCAACTGAAGATAAGGAAATCGAGAGGTAAGAGGTTACATGGTAGGGGTTCCCGTGTCTCGAGTAGCAGCAGCTGCTTTAGCAACAGCCTCTTCATCATTTGTGGAACTAGCATGGCATATAGTTCTGCAAGGACTAAAATCGCCAAAAACATAAATCCCTTGAATTGTTTGGGCCCTCAACTGTAATAAGCGTGTGAATACCCAAGTGCACTTGTATCATGGAATATGATAAGAAGGTACTGAAATGATCTATACAGAATGATGAGTAACTTAACCTTGAACTAAGATCTAACACCATTTATCAATTAAATGACTACTAACTGTATGACTTCACCTAAAGGGTTCAATCCTATCAAGATACACTAAGCAACCAAGAACACAACCTGCAATACACATTCACAAAAGCTAGGGTTTCCCTTCCCTCCACCGACCGCAATTCCCAAAACAAACCACTCAAACACACCTTCCCCAATTCCGCACAACCCAAAACCCAACAAAATCACAAAGGCAAAACCAAACAAAATCACAAACCCAAATCAGTTTCCCATCACGGTCCCCAAACAAGAACACAAATGCCCTTGATCAAAAGTTCCAATCATACAATTTGCCATCATTTATTTCCATTCTCAGCTTCAATGATTTCAAAAAAAGCATCACAACTAATAATTCCCAGAACCATTGCACGCTGATCGAAGTTAAGTGAAAGAAACTGACCTGGTAAGCGTATGAGAACGGGAAAGGGAAAGGGAAAGGGAAAGGGAAGGTTGAGGTGGAGAAATGAGGGAGAGTGTTGAAGATGGGGTGATGAGAAATGAGAGGTTCTTGGTGAAGGATGTTGATGATGGGATGGAGAAGGAGAGGGAGCGGCGCAGGAGTGATAGTGAGTTGAGAGCTGCTGCAGCAGCCATGGACGACCGCTTGAGATTGTTATAGAAGCTCAAGTCATTCTCTGAAGAACGGAAGCTCCAAACATCAATAAAAAAGGGGAAAGGATTGGGGACGTGGAAAAATACCGAAAATCGACTAATCTAATTATGGAATTCGATACGGTAAATTCATTTTTTGATAATTTGTTTTTACGGTTTTTTTTTTATTTTTACTGGGCATTCGATTTTGGTTTTGGTTTGGATTTTATAAAAATTCGTTAATTCGATTAATCAAATTAATCGAAATTATAATTTATTTTTTTATTTTATTTGTTATCATTCATCTTTATATCTTTTTATATATTGATTTGTTTAACAAAAAATTTATTAACTATACTAAAAATTCCATTATTCTCTAAATAATGCATTTATAACTTACTTTTCGTTTTTCATCTCTTGAAACTTTTTTTAATATTCTTTTGCAATAAAAAATTGCTAGTTTTTAATGGTTTGAAAATTCAGTAAATCGAACCGAAATCAAATCGAATTTCGATTAACTAAATCGAAGTAACTGACATAATTCGATTCGGTTTCGATTTTCGACTTTGAGAAAATCGAATTAAATTCGACTAGACGAAACCTGAAAAAAATTCAATTTTTACTGAATTATCAACCCTAGAAAGAATCATTATGAAAATGAAGTGGAAAAAAAAGAAAAGAAAATTGGACAAAAATAATTATTGTTGTTTTCAATTATGTTTTAATATTCGTTAATGTCCGTAAACTTTAATCAATGATTCTGGGAATTTTATATCATGTAATGCGCATCGTAAATCCGTACATATGAACTATAAAATTGTTGAACATTAAAATATAAGTGAAATTTTCATTGAGTATTTTAATATAGTTTGCAAAAAAAATGAATATTTGTTATTATTGTCACATTTGATACACAGGATAATATAAGATTAGATTATTAAACGTGCTAATCCCATAATAAAAAAATAACATTACAATTAATAATTTTATTATGACGGATAAGATTTTTAATCCCTTTGATATTATCAATTTCATCCCTTTGATATTATCAATCTCATCCAAAAAAATAAATATTTCGACATCATTATTTAGCTATCACACGTCGCTTAATGGATTAACTGTTGCCAGACCCCGACCGCGAACGTCGGTCGACCAATCGCCGCCCATCTCCCGCCGCGCGACCCCATCAGTCGCCTGCCACCCGACCATCACCCGCTGCCCCATCGTCGTCGTCGGCCCACCGCTGACCATCGCCCCATATGCGACCGTCATCTAACCGTCGCATGCCGACCCATTTTCTGACCACCGCCACTGGCCCGCCATCCGATCGTCGTCTATCAGCCCACCGTCGATCGCTGCCCAACCAACGACCCCCGCGCATGGTTCGATCGCAATTATAGACTTATTTTTGAAATTAACGTCATAATCTTGTTTATATCAAATATGGTTTGTAAAAGATAGGATGAGATAAATAATTATTAACAATGAAGGGATTATTTATTATTTCCTCCGTCACACAATCATTACGACAGTTTGACTTTGTACATATGTCGATGTAAAGTTTGATGCGTGCAACGATGATGAATCGTAGTTTTTTATAAATCTATCTTAAAATATTATATAAGTTACGTATTTTAACTTAATACATGTTGTGGGACGATCAGACGTGATTTAATAAGAAAATGAGACTTGTAATTACTAATTATGTACGTAATTACTAAAACAATTTGTCTGTGTGAATTTTGCAAGATAAGGTTTGATCAAAGTGGGAGGAAGATCTAACATTATTCCAAACAAATATATCGTGACATATTGGTCGAGTGTAAAATATGTATTTACATATGATAAAGATTACGAGATAGTCGAAACATTATTTGATATAAGAATAATACTCATCAAAATATGTGCTATATTATGTCGGTGTTAAATATGTTACAAGAAAATCATGAAACAAAAAACATATAAAATTATTCAATTATTTTTTTTCCAAAATTTTTACTATAATACATAAAAAATTTATTTGTGACGGAAAGTACGACGAACCTTCCGCTAGTTGAACTTGGTTCCGCCATAAAACTTTTTAAGAATATTATTGATAGAACTCGTCGCAAGATAGTACAAATTGAAATCTATGTTTTACTTCACACAAAGAATTTTAACAAAAATATAGAAGTGATGAGCATGAGTCGATCCCGCAAAGAACGGCCTTTTTAGATTTGGGAATTAAATTGTTGATCTGTCAATTTTCTATAAAATTTTGAGGAGAGGTTTTATTGACAAAAAAATAAAAAAAATAGAAAAGACAATTCTACTAAAGAATTTCTGATTTTTGTTTAAAAAGTTTTTATCAAAGTTGATAAAATGTATGAAAATCGTAATTTTCGCTCTTCATGGATTTAATCATCAACTATCATTTTCATCTCATGTTCTATTATGGTAGGTGTTTTAATTAGGTACGTCAAAAAGAGAGTTATCGAATTGAATTATTGGTTATCATAAAACATGTCATAACTAAACTAATATAATACTTTATATCAAAACGAGAATATAATATAGATTAAACGTGTCGCGTTATGAATATTTCTCTAACACTTAATGACATTGATCTAACACAGATTAGCGTCATAGCATGCTCATATTCATATGATTATAGGTTTAACAAAAAAGAATGACATTAACTTATAAATTGGTTACTAATATCAACCAAAAGAGAATGACTTGACTGTTTACATACTTCTTCTATGTGTTAAGGTGATCAATCATAATACATAAAATAATCAATTAAGGATAAAATAACACATGAACATGATACTATAAGTCTTAAACATGAAATTATGGAATACAGGAATCATATCTTATGAAATCCACGAAAGAGTTCCAATTACGATGCCATACTAAAATCTTACGCTACCATAGTTATGAATAGAAATGACAAATTCAACAGACAATTGAAACAAGTCATTGCTCCATAATTAAGGAAAGAGTGTAAACCAACAACCAATAATAATTGGCCTACAAATTGCCGAATACAATTCCCGCAATGATTGATGATCAATAGAGCGTAGAACGGAGTCATCTGTGATAAACCCCTAGTTGAAGGCGTCAAGAGAAGACCAAATGTAGCAAAGCCGACCTTGTCTCTGATGAAAAACTCTGATAGAAGTCGTCATCTCTTCGAACTTAACAGTGGGTATATACATAAAATGTAAAACAACCGAAATCCCACTAAAAGAAAAAGATAAGATTGTGGAGTTTTTGAAGAGCGCATGGCCCGTGCCAAGGCACACGGCCTGTGCTTCTTCTTTTTCTCCCACTTCGTACTCAAGGAATTGCATAACTTCATATTGCACGGCCTGTGCTTCATGTGCACGGCTCGTGCGTTGCTATAATCATGCATACTCCATCTTTAAAACTCCAACAAATAATAAACACGTCCCAACTCCTCCAAAATCAGCCAGAAAATTCAGAAAATAGCTACAAATCTCCTTCCAAACAGCTCACGATCAGAATCACTCCAAGCTCTTCACTCCCGCAAAAAAAGAAAAAAAAAAGAAGAAAAAATACGATTGTATCGATTCTCTAAATAGTAAAAGGAAATAAAATGACTCAAATTGAGACTAAAACTGATACAAACACATAACTATGATTAAGAAAACGAGGTATGTTTACACTCACGTCAATTGATCATCATACTCAAGGATGCCCTCTTTTCATTCTCTATTTCTCAATTAATATTATAGATATGGAGAGAATTACGAATTAGTTGCTTTTAACTTCCGCACCCAACTACTTTCATTAAGCTCAAAAATCACCCATAATCTAAATACATCAAAAAGGCAAACATCAACCAAACTGCACCCTTTTACAACAACAACAGCTACCTAATACATCAACACCAGGAACAACATACATAAAACAAGAACAGATGATCAAAGTTGCAAGATCCTCTGGCCTCCTCGTCTCAGTTGTATACAATCGTTTGCTTCTCTCCTGCCACAAGAAGTAAATCATAGAAGCATTCAAAGCCTTCCTATATATAGCTCTTCGAGATTTGTCCTTTGAAACCCGCAAAAACCATCAACACCATAGCTCCCAAGGTAGGGAGCCCTACTGCAATTTAATGACCTTGAGCACCAACTGGACGACAACTTGTGAGTAGGGAAGGATGGGACAATCATTAATTAACAGAAGTACCTAAAGGAACTACTCAAGAAGTTTGACATGACTAATTCCAAGACTTTTGACACCACCCCAATACTTACTGCATGTAAGTTGAATGTTGATCCTCAAGGTAAGGATGTAGATCAGAAAATCTACAGAGGTATGATCGGTTCCTTACTCTATTTGACTATTTCTAGACCCGATATCATGTTTAGTGTGTTCTGTGTGATACATTCCAAGCTAATATGAAGGAACCACACCTTAAAACTGTCAAAAGAATAATGAGGTATCTCAAAGGCTCAGAAGGCCTGGGCCTTTGGTACCCTAAAGGAACTAGCTTTGAACTATTAGGATACTCTGATGTTGATTTTACAGGCCATTTAGTGGATAAGAAGAGTATAACTAGTACATGACATTTTGTAGGTCCATGCTTAGTCTCTTGGTCATATAAGAAACAAAAATTAGTAGCCCCTTTCACTACAGAAGCTGAATATATAGCTATTGGATTATGTTGTGCACAATCATTTTGGATAAAATAACAACTTAGAGACTGACCTAAGCCTTGGTTGTTTTCGAATTTTATGTGACAACACTAGTGCAATATCTGTTATCAAAAATCCAGTCCAACACTCAAGAATGAAACACATTGACATTGACATCACTTCTTGAGAAATAATTATGAAAACGGTAACATAATCTTGGGAAATTGCAATACATAAAATCAATTGGCTGATATCTTTACAAAACCTTTAGGGCGACAAAGATTAACTTCTTGTCATTACATTTATTCTTTCCTAAGGCTGAATTGATTTGTGAATATATTCTATTTTGAAGACAAAATTTATGTGGATATGTTTTTGGTGATTAATGTCAAGTTAGGAAGTTTGATGATCCTGAGTCTTCGAGGACATGTCAAGTCATGATGAATAAGAAAACACTAAAATGAGGAAGATAAGTTCACAAAAGGTATGTTTTAAGTTGAGTTTGTATGACATTGATTGTTACATGATCATACTTTATTCACCACCACAAAGGCTCAGGCTTTCCTCATATTTTCCTTATATATATATATGTCATAACTCCCCAAAGCCACATGCTACCATAAGTTTTCAAAACAAAAACTAACTTACAAAACTGCTCCAAAAACCTCCCAAACCACTCTTTATATATGACTTCTCGTCCTAGAACCAGGTCCCAACACAAAAGCAAGGGCCACTTCACGAATACAAGGGAGAATCCTGTCGACATAGAAGAACAATTAGGAAAGATAAGCCTTCGAAGCCACTTGCTACTCTTCATCCGAAAGACCGGCACGTAATCGAGTGGAAGATGTCAGAAAAGTCAGAATCGAGCATGAAAGAGACTGAAGCTGTGAAGAAAAGGGAAGGTTTGACATTGAGCCCTCATGATCAAGCCAAAAGTGATAAATTTCAGACACCACCATCATCACCAATGTCAGAAACACACTCAACTGCTGCGAAAGAGGTAGATCCTATGGAGATTCTGACCAATGCTTCTGAAAAGGAGATCGAAAGCATCTTAAGAAAAACAGAATCGAAGAAGGCATAGCCCTTGAGCAATGATGCTCAATGGCAAAACCCTAACCAAGAACATCCAGATTTTGTTGTCGAAGTCCTTAAAGACCTTGCTCTTGAACACACCACATCAGCATAAAAAGAAACCACATCCCTAACACTAATGGAGACTTACACATCAACACAGGGGGAATTTGAGAAAGTTGATGAACAAGCTAAGGAAGGCCCAGGCCTTCCTTCCGAGGAGTAGAAGAAGAAAGTTACTGCAAAGGATTTCTTAGAGAGGCTTGTTGAAGAGGTATTCCCTGATGATTCTGAGTACCATGCTGGCACTGATGTTTTTGATGATTCAACACCACCTATGCCCAAAGAAAAAGTAACCACCACCAAAATAAAAACCAAAACCAAAAGACTTACTAAAACGCACCACAAGAACCCAAACCACAAAGTCGCAAAGCACCAAAAAGCCAAAATCACAAGCCACAAAATCCACCAAAAGAAAAGCCCCTATGTTGTTGGTTAACTCCTCTGATACTAAGAGTGATGAAGATTTTCCTTAGGTAACTAGGAAGAGAGCAAAGAAGGAGAAGCCCATCCCTGTTGCCTATATGGATATTCAACTTGGAAAGGTGTTCTCTTTCACCTGGCTTAGGAGTAATGGACTTGGAGAGTTGACTAATGTAATCCAAAGCCAACAATGGACGACTTGGATAGGATATGAAGCACACTTCCATCCATTGACCATCAAGGAGTTTTATCAGAACATCAAGTACAACGAGGCCCAGGCCTCCCTCACGTCGAGTGTGAATGGGAAATCATTTCTTCTTAATGTTGAGAAGTTGAGTAAGATCTTTGATATTCCTATTATTGGATATGACACATATGCTTAGTTTACATGGCTCATAGTGGATGAGATCGAACCTCTAGCCTTGGTGAAGAAATATGCTCAGAAATTGACCTTGAGTGCTGTAAGAAAGGTCACCACCAAGGAGCTCTCAGATATGCATAGATTTATTCACATCGTTGTGATTAAGTGTTTTATTCCTAGAGGATCAAGAAAGACTGAAGTTGCTACCCTTGATATGATTTTGATGGAGCTACTAATGGAGAAGAAACTAATCAACTTGCCTGTTCTTGTGATCAAACAAATACAATACGTGGCCTCTCATTGAAGCCATGAACTCCCCTGTGGTGTTTGGCTCACAAAGGTCTTCATGTATTTCAAAGTGGTAAATTTGAAGGGATACACAGCCAAGATTATTGTTTCCGATAGGTATCGTGAAAGCTATTTCAGGATGCTAATGCTCACTAAGTTTGATGAAGTTTGGAAGACGCAGGCTGTAGCAAGACCCGGGCCTTTAGCACCAGTTCCTGATTCACAACCATAAGAACCTCCAAGTTGCATCAAATGCTTGAAGAATGTGAACAGGATCTTGGAGATGTACTACATGTTGTTAGCTGCTAATGCTCAGCTAAAAGAGGAGGAGTGGAAAGTGGTGGTAATGCTGTATTTATTAAGTCCTTATTGTTTATTCTGAATATCTTATTTATGGAATAACAATATATAGAGCAAAATTCGAATATTGTGCTACAAAAATCAATTTTGGATTGTTTTGTAGATATGAAAAGTTTTGGAGGCCTAAGCATGGAAAGAAGATCTTATTGCAGTCGAAAGAAGCTGGAGATCTAAGTTTGCTGATTCCTGAAGTTCTATAAAAGGGAGATCATCACCAGGAAGCAAAGACATCGATTGCTTGAACAATATAGCCATCACATAGCAATCGAAGAACAAAGAGCCAAACTGCCATCCATTAAAATTCAATCCAGCTCCATAAACATCCATAAGTCAAAGACGAAGATCCTCTAATGTTTTGGAGCTGACACACAATGACCATGTATAGAAGCTACTGTTGATTGATTTGAGAGTTGATCAATAAGACTTTCTTAGTTCAAGGTGACTGAACTAGAGAAAGACGCCTTGTTGTAAACAAGGATGCTGATTGCAAAGGGTACAATCCAGGAGACAAAGGACCAGAGAAGTATGGGATGTTGCTACAGGGGATTGATGCTGAGGGTACAAAAAGTTTTATCGAGGGAGATAGGAACTAGAGATGCTAAGGCTTAATCCAGGGTAGGCCAGGATACGCTTAGGATGAAGTCTGGGGGATTGGTAAGAGTTATAATTGGTGTTGACTGTATTACTATGGGTATCGATGATACAAAGATTTTCTGACATTGATCTGGAGGATTGGTGAAGAAGAGTGAGAACGATGTGTACTATTGAAGGCAATCATAATGCAAAGTTCTCAAAAATCCCACCGGGCACTGGATGTAAATCTCTTGTCCATACTTTTGAGCAAAAGACAAACCAGTATAAACATTGTTTCCACTCTCTCTTTACCTCTTTCATTCTTGATAAATTAATAAATAGCCATACAAAATAGTTAGTCACATAGAAGCAAGCAAACACGTCAAGAAAGACTCGGGCCTTCCTCTTCAAGAAAGTGAAAAAGAGTTCGAAATCCTTTGATACTCAATTCACCCCCCCCTCCTCCCCCCTTTGAGTATCCTCTGTAAACTAACACTTTGACATACTAGGAATTACACCTCCTCCTTCTTTCCTCTCTATTCCAGGAAGTCCTTCCCCTTGCAATTGGGACGAAAACAAGCAACGTCATATAGATGACGCTCTTAAATGTCTTCTCTTTGACTTCGAAATCTCGTCTCATGTCCTTGCACTTGTCTCTCCAAGACCTCAAATAACGAGACGACGAACCTGTCTCCTCCTTCCTGTATTGGGCGAAGACCATCAATGAGGAACTTGCCACTACCGAAGATTCAATCCAAATGTCGACCTTCAATATGCACATTTATCACGCGCTTAAACTCGACTTTCAATCAATTGTCTCATCGCTGCTCACGCGCACCATCGCCATCACTACATTGAACTCCACGCCATGCCCCTCTCTCATGAATTTCACCAAGATGTGTCCTTCATTAAGTCACAATCCGCGTCAGGTGGGGCATCCATGCCACTCGCCCAATTTTTTGACCGTTTTTCACCACACCAACCAAGTTGTATGACCCCGCTGCTGCCCATACCTACCACGACCTCTCCCTAATAGTCGTAGTTGCATCCAGATATGGGGGCGACTATGGGGGCGACTATGGGGGCGACTCATCACATAATCCCCGTCCTCCAAAGCTCTTAATTAACAGTATATAACCTTGTGTTGGCTTGTATGCAACTGTTTTACTACAGACTTGCAGAACTAATCTGTAGTTGAGATTTAAGTCCTTTGGACTAATCTAATGTGTCTAGTTGAATATCTAACAGTTCTAAGTTAAGAATGTATAAAGCAACAGAGGACACAAAAATTTAAATTGGTTCAGACAGTCGTAGTCAAATGACCAAAGAAAGCTTAGTCCAGTCTTCCTTGGTGACCAATTTAGTCTTTCCATGAGGGGAGTTCACTAACTCTTTATTTTTGGCTTATACAGAACCCCTTAAAAGCTTACAAACCTGCTAAGATCAAGAACCTAGATTCTTGCATAAATCACTTTTGGACTTTGCTACAGATTCTGTTCTTGAAGCAGACTAGTGAACTCTTTCTTTCAAATATTCAATCCATCCCACGAGAACGATTGCACAAAGGTTTTTTGAAGATTTTTTCTTTGCCAGAAACTTCTCATAATCGTAGTCAATCTTCTCTGTCTTGAAGGGATCCTATTTTATAGGGCACAAGAAATTAGAACCCGTGATTGTACTGCATGATGTTGACAGTTGTGTATTTGTGCCCTGTACTATCCTTAGTGATGTTGATAGGTTTCCCCCACAATAGTCTTCAACCTCGTATAGATTTTCAAACCTCAAATCTTCGATATAACCATTTCCCAGATCCTTATTCATTCACCAATCAGCCCTACTGCATTCTCAGTCTGTTGTGTAAGCCAGCTTTGCTGCACCCATTTTGCTGTATTTTGTGACATGACCTTGATTATGAGACTTTGATCCTAGATCTTACAGATTTATGGTTCATTTGTTTTCCATATTCATCCCAAACACATATCTAAAACTCTTTGATGTTGACTGCATCTTGATGATCCACAATGGCCTCCCAGTTATGATCCTTAATTGTTCTGCTGCATGCATCCCATACTGCATTTAACCATCCTAGTTCTCAACCCAAGTGTTTCACCATGAATATGTCATAATCTAGAGTTTTATTCATCAATTTCTATACAAGCGGAGAGTTTATATGTTTCTAACAATCTATGCCTAAATTGATGATGACAAATCTCCAATTTTAAAATAGCAGGCTCACTACGAACTAACAACTTACAAAAGCTATTTGAGAGCTTCAAAGTCGATTGATGGCTAAGGCATGCCTGAAGTGTTATTGCAGATTGGTGGTGTTGCTTTTGTTGAGTTCCTTTAGAAGTCGTTGACAAATGACTCCCATCATTTCATGGAGATCTATAAACGGTTTATACTTCGCTTGTTTCTCAGCCTCTAGGTTGTCCACAAGAGGATGAAGTCCATCCTGAAGGTCATGAAAGGTATATTTGTTTCATACATGCATATCATGGATATCCTGTTCATGATTTAGAAATATCTCAATCCTTTTCTATTTATTTCTACAAGATATCTAGAAGATATCCAGACCACAATTACTTATATTTTAAGCCGTTAAAAGGACCTCAGAAACACACCAAAGCTCGAACAATGTTTATTGAGACCAGAGACCCACCCTTTGGGTTGACGAAGGTTGAAATTCGAGGAAACTAATAGTTGTTCTTTTTGAATTATGACTTTACTTTATATTTTAGCAATTTTTTTAAACCCAAAATATCACCTGTATCGACCCATGATCCCAACATCTTAATTCATTTAGACAGTCTTTGGTCCAGGGAGGATGATCTTCCTCAAGTTCTAGTATGGGACCCTTTTCTACCAATCCTTTCTTAGATTCCATGCCCTTGGAATCATTAAAATGTTGGATGTAGAACAATGCAGCAGAGCTTGTGCAAGGCCTATTGATGGTGGGTCTGCAATAGTGATGGGAATACCAAAGATAGATATTGGGTAAATGTAATGTTCAGGGAAGAAACTGTTTGATCAGTTGGATATTGACGATATTGTGCTTCTTAGGAGACTGAAATGTCACCAAGTAAGTGTCGCTTCATCTCCTTCATTGCCATTGCTCCAGAGATGCTTTCTGTGCTGCATCAGGAATAGTAGAGACCTCCTGAGCTGAAGTGGGAGCTTGTGAGTCTTCATTGTCGAGCAAAATAATTTCCTCTGGTTGTACGGTGAGTTGTGAATCTTGTGGAGATGATGTGTGGCTTATTTCTTCAATGGTCCTTGATGTCCTCTTCTGTAGTTTCTTCTATAGCTTCGTCTGCATCCTCCTTTGTTGTCTTGTTTGTAGTTTTCTCGACACCTTCATTTGCGAACTTCTTAAGCGCCTCGTTTGCATTTGGTGCCTCCATTGTATCATTGGCTTCCATTGTGACATCATCCATTATGGTAGTTGTTTCCTTGATTGCTGGAGCTAATGCTTCAGCATGCATATCCGTTTGAGTTGCACTTTCCTTAGCCACTTCGTCAATAACTACGTCATCGTCGTCTGCATCATCTGGAGTAGGTCTGTCAATGTTGTCATCATCATCATTATCGTCTGCAGTGATTATGGTCTGCTAGTTGTAGGTCTGGAGAGATAGTTGTAAATCTCCTCAGTGGTCAAACGTATATGCTTGTCCACCAACCTCTTTAAATCTTTTGTAACTTCCTCCGAGTACACGAACTCAACGTTCTGCACCTGATCTGTGTGAATACTGGTAATTTTATCTACGAAATCTCTAAGTTCCAGGCATCCATTGGACACAATGTAGGCATGGTAAGGCATCTTTTTCTTCGCCGCTTCCTTCCTTTGAATGGCTGCAAGCTGTTCTCTTTCAAAATTATTCGTCTGATCAACAATACCTTGTTCCATTTTACTACCATCAGGATTGATCCTGTATCCAATGGTTGGCCTTCAAGGAATTTGTTTTCCTTTGAATGGCAGTAAGCTGGCAATGCGTTTTCTTTTTGGAGGCAGTTTGTTTTCCTTCTTAAAATGATCCAGCATGGCTTCCTTTTCAAGGTATCCCAGGAATTCCCATGTTTTGGCCATGTGTCTGGTCACTCTAGCTTTGATGGCCTGACCTCTTTCTAGTGCTAGATTAATAATAGCCTTGTCAGTCGTTGGCAGATTTGAAGCACCTTTCTCTGTTGTTGTAGTTGACCAAATGGCAGTTACAGTAGAGATTGCCTCAATCTCAAGATTGGCCAATTCATGATGAGGTCAATTGAAATCTCATCAGCTTGAACTTTAAGAAACTCTAGTGGTAGATTTGAGGCATGAAACACTGCAATCTTTGGATCTTAGGAGGGATCATTTTTTAGGACCTCTCTTCTTGGACTGTAGCCAGGGCCATCTCCACGTCTCGTGTACAGTAGGAGCAATATCACCCACTGGACCTCCATCTAAAGTTTCTAGTGACTTTTGAACAGTGCTTGGTGTGGTCTCAGGCTGCTTCTTAGCATTTCTAACCGTTTCTTGTCCTTGTGCAGTAGTGAGTGCCTGTTCGTCTGCACCAATGTCCTGTGCAGTCGAGTCCCTTAATGGTTGAGTGACTTCTTCCTTTATAATGGTTTCCATATCTAATGTCCTGGAATGTTGGGTACTGCTTAAGTTCCAAGCATCCATTGGACAGGATGTAGGCCTGGTAAGGCCTCTTTTTCTTCACTACTTCCTTCCTTTGAATGGCTGCAAGCTGTTCTCTTTAAAAATCATTCATTTGATCAACAATGGTTGGCCTTCAGGGAATGAGTTTGGGCCTTTTTGCCATGCTTTTTCTCTTTGTAGGCAGTTTGTTTTCCTTCTTAAAATGATCCAGCATGGCTTCTCTTTCAGGGTATCCCAAGGACTCTCTTGTTTTGGCCATGTGTCTGGTCACTCTAGCTTTTATGGCCAGACCTCTTTCTAGTGCTAGATCAATAACTGTCTTATCAATCGTAGGCAGATTTGAAGCACCTTTCTCTATTGTTGTAGTTGACCAAATGACAGTTGCAATAGAGGCGGCCTATGTTTCAGACTGGCCAATTCCATGCTTGAAGTCGATGTCGGAACTATTGCAGTGGTGGTAGCTGTTGTTGTCTCAACTTCAACAGTTTCTGAAGAGATGATTCTTAGGGCAGCTGTTGTTGTGATAGGTTGTTCAGACTAGAACCTTCTTAAATCTACAGCTATATCCTCAATCTGTTTTCGATTGTATCCCAGTGCAAACATATGCTTTCGAAGTTCATGATGAGGTCAATTAAATTCTCATCAGGTAGAGCTTTAAGAAACTCCAATGCTAGATTTGACGCATGAAACACTACAATCTCTGAATCCTTAGAAGGGATCATTTTTTAGGACCTCCCTTCTTCGACTATAGCTAGGGGCATCTCCACGTCTTGTGTAGAAATAGGAGTAATACCACCCACTGGACCTCAATCTGAGGTTTCTAGTGACGTTTGAATAAGGCTTGGTATGGTCTCAGGCTGCTTCTCTACATTTCAAAGTGGTTCTTATCCTTGTGCAGTAGTGAGTGCTTATTCGTCTGCACTAATGTCCTGTGCAATCGAGTCCCTCAATGGTTGATTGACTTCTTTCTCTCTAGTAGTTTTCATTATCTAATGTCCTGGATGTTGGGTACTACTTCCTCTGCCTCTTCAAACTTCTGAAGCACTAACTTTCTCCTTGTATGCCTTGGAGGTTTTGCAGTTGTTTTCTTTTGCTGTATTTTTTGGTTCTGTAGCAGGAGCCTTTGCAGCCAGGGCCTTTTACTGTAGGGGCTTTCTTGGGAGTCTTCCCCTTTATTTTAACTTTCTCAACCACTTCCTTTGGTGGCTGGTCAGAGGCTATTGAAGTGGTTTGGGCAGCTCTTCCTTTCCTGGCAAACCCCTTGGGCTATTTCCCAATCTTTGAAACATTGATCTATTTTGATTCTGTCTAGGGCTTGTCTCTTTTATCTAACAGCTTTAATTTTTCATTTAAAAAGATGCTGAGTATTCTCCCACACAGGAGTTGCTTCCCTAGTATAACTTTTGTCAATTGGAGCATGAGTAATTGGGCCCAATTAGGCTTGGACTTCTTAGGACTGCACACATGATATCCTGTTGATCCATTGTGATTTGGTCCTTAACAAACTCCTTTGACATGATGGATTTCTTTACTATATCTGATAGGAGTTTGTGAGCAATGGAGAAGTGCCTTTTCATAGTTATGATGTTGGCATCTTTGAACTCCTCTGGTAACATGGCTAGTCTGTCATTGTTGATGGTTTCCTCAGAAACTATGGGTTCTCCTTCGTTGGGTACTTGTAGTATATCCTCGAAGTCTTTGGCGATGACACTGATTCCAATGTTGTTGTTGGAAGTATGTGAGATGCTTTGGAGGTCGTCTGCAACTTGGGTTCTTGAATAAAGTGCCTGATCTCTTCTTCGTAGATTCTACTGGGTGAGTTCACATAAGTACTTGAGCCCAGCTTCTTGGATAACTATGCTAACTCCTTGATCTCTTTGGGCTCGTCCTTCAACATGTAACGGTCGTTACACTGCTGCAGCCACTCCTCCTCTTTTCCCTTGCTGGTTTCTTAGCCATGAAAGTACCCATTGCCTTCGAACGTCTTTTTCTTACATTTTCATTGCCATAAACCGTCCTGTTATGGCCATGACATGTACCATACAGTCCGAGTCGATTTTCCTTCATTTCTTCGTCCGTTTGAAGTGTTTTTCATATCATGTTCATCCTGCAAACAAAAATTCAACGCAGTTAATGATTCTTCAAAAGAAAAAAATGAAAATGAAATGCGAAATGAAAAGACTAATTAAAACGGAAAGTAGATTGTGTTGCCTCCCAATAAGTGCTTGGTTTAGAGCTTGCAGTTCGGCTCTTAAATGTTATTGATAGTGCTTAAGAAGCCAATCCAAAACCTTCATTTTCTTCCTTTCGATGTGTTTCGAAAATCTTCATTTCTTAAATTCATTTATCAATTCCTTTTGAATTGTTCCGAAAATCTTCATTTCTTAAATTCATTTATCAAAAAATCCCATATAAGATTATTAAAGTACTTAGATACAAAAGGAAACAATATGAAGCAGGACTATTCAAGTTCTTCCATTTCACCATGAAAAACATCAAAACTAAAAAGATTGTCACGATAGGATAGATTTGAATGAGATTGAACATTTTCGAAATCATTACAAGGAACATCCAAAACGGATAAAAAATTCACAAGTGTCAATAGGCAGCATTTCAAGCACTGAATCCTCTTGCCCAACATTATCACTAGAATGTAATACCTTTTCCAAATCAACAAGACCATCACCAAACGAGTTAGATTGACCATCAAATTTACTTTCATCAATTTTCATTTTTAAAATTGAATTCATAAATTCATCATCTTCAAGTTCAAAAACGTTTCGTTCATTTCATCAAAGTCTAGCTCAATTTTTTTTCCCCAACTTATCTTACCATAGAAATTCTTCATAGTCTGTGACAATCACAAAATTAAAAGAAAAAATAAAATAGTAATAGAAATAATTCACATGCAAACATAATCACAACATAGTTCACATTTAACTCCTCGATAATGACCCCAAAATTTACTGCGTGTCTTGCACACAAATTAATTCTGTCCTAAAAATACGTAATATAAGATTGGAATTATGTAGTTGTTATTAAACAAGTAAAGTGTTTCTATTCAATTCAGCTCAATAAAAATGAAAATGTGGGATTTAATGAACTAAAAGATATATTAAACTAAGATAGATAGATTAAATAATTTAAAAATGAGATCTATGTGATGAAAGATAATAGAGGGCATATAGAATTAGGTTAGTCACAACACATAAACAGATATGATATGTAACACTCCGATTTTCAAGTCCTTTTCTGAAAACCCTCATGGCATTACTATCGCTCGGGTTCCACAAACCCTAACCATGCAATTCAACTTAACTCGGTTTAGATTAAATCCAAATGAAAATACACTTAAAATATTATCAAACTAGATCCACAAGTTTACTTATTTATTACATATTTATTTATTTTGAAACGAGATTCGTTTCTTATTTTTAATTTATTGCAAAAGAGAAAAGACATATTTTCGTTACGTTTATTAATTTTCGAACTATTATTTGATCACAATTTTTATATTTAATTGATCGTAGTTTTTTGGGGCTTTACATGATATGTAATCTTCCATATTGTATTAATGATATTAAAAGAGAGTAATGAACATCAATGATAATGCTCATGAAGAATGGCAAACCAAAAGATAGATTGAAGAAGAGAAATCCTATGCTAATGACCATTAATATAAAAGAGAATACATCTTTTCACCATTAATATATCTTTGCTCTAGATATGATTAAAGAGATAATCATAAGCATTATTGAAATCATGCATCGAAGCTAGCATAACACACGAAATCGACGTAGGAATAAACACTTGATCATATTGAATACCAAAACACTGTAATAATCATCAAAATGAAGTAACAAAGTCTCATGATCCATAAAACTAGACCATCTACATGTCTCTATAAGGGAATCTACACTTGATACATGACAAAAGATGCAGCAAAATACCCACGATGTTCAAAGAGATAGAATTCGGAGCGTCTTCAATCTTCAAGTTGATGTCTTTCCTCTCCAATGAAGAACAAGTAGAAACCCTAATTTTTTTCAGATCTAATCTAAAGAGAATGAAAGCGTTGTGAAGAAAACTAAGCCCTTGATTTAAAACTAAACTGAAAACTGATGTAGGATGTCTTCTATATAAGGAAACTAAAAAGAATTTAAAAAAAACTGAAAATCCATTAAATCTGCATAAAATCTTTTTAGCCAGGATATTTCATGGCCATGAAGACATATCCTGGTTCCATAAGCAGTTTTAGCGGTCGTCACAAGCCCGGTAGCGATCGTTACCGGCACAAATTTCATCCGAAAAGGCTCTGTTTTGCTCCGAAGGTCATTCTGATTGATGGTATAGCTCCCTTAGCCCTTATATAACCATAAAGGACTTCAAATGAGGTCATTTTTATCCTTGAAAAGAACTTGAATAATCTTTTATGCTGCGCTTAACTTTTACTCTTTAATGGAATCACAATGAGTCATAGCCACACTTTTGATCTTCTTTTATTCTTAACTTTTTCATAATCAATTGAACTCTTTCTTCAACTCTTGAGATATCATTTTTCACATGAAATCTTCACATTAACATCATCATTCATCCTTATCATCTCACCACGTACAATTGTGCTCAAAAATCGCCAAATAATGGTACCAATGCAATAAAAACACAAGAAACAACAATACCACGTCCTTGACAATAAAAAGTAACTAAAACACAAAGAAATAAGTAAAAAGGCACTTAAACAAAGGAAATAACATAAGGAAAACATGAGTATTTTTGGACTCATCAGTGAAGTTGTGGGTCGTGGTGGAAATATGGAATTGAAAGGGAACCGTATCATCAAAATTGGTGTTCAACTTGATTTTTCCCCTTTTGATGATGATGATTTAGCGATTTTCATGGGATATTGTGGATGAGCAAGAATACTGGAAGAATGCCTTGATAGGCTATGTTTTGGGTGATGGGGTTTATATATGGCTATACAGGGTTTGTTAAACGACAATAGAAGCATGCTAAATGCTTGAGCATTCATCTGCGTAACAAGGGATATTTTATTTTCAGATTTGAATCTGAATCAAATAAGGTTGCTAATCTGTGTCGATTGTGGTTTTTCAACTCAATCCCTTTCATTCTGTGTGAATGGCAATCTCGCTTCTCTTATGAAGAGTCTTGTTTCACCATTGTGCCTACATGGATACACCTGCCACACTTGGATATGTAATTCTGTGGCAAGAACGCACTTAGTAAGATTGCTTCTAGAGTAGGGAAACCTGTTTGTACGGATGTCCAAACTACAACTAAGGGTAGGGTGCCCTATCCTACGGTTCTAGTGGAGATCAATTCTGCTTTTGATCTAGTTGAGGAATTGCATTTTACTAGTCCAGAGGATGAGAGGATCGTGTTGCCAGTTCTGTATGAATAGAAGCCAATGAAGTGTAAGGCTTGTGCTAAATGAGGACACAAGGAAGTAGACTATAGAAGCAAGACCAAGCCAGCCATGGTGTGGAGGCCAAAAGTGAAAGCTCAAGTTCCATCTGAGCAAGTTCCTGAGCAGGTTATTGATGTTACAGGGTTCAAGATCGTCTGTAGAGTATTCTCAAAGAGGATCAAAAGGAGAAATGACAATTGATCACTATGAGAAAGAAGCTGCCTGGTGTTCAGCATTCTATGCCCGATGTTCCGCTTTCTGGATTCAGATTCTCTCCTATTATGGATGATGAGGCTCATGAGGAAGAGGATATAGCTGCCAAAGTTGATAAACAACCGGTCTCAATTTTTTTCCTATCGGCAGGGGATGTCACTTGATGATTAAAGCTTGGAATATGAGAGGTATAAATAAAGCTGCAAAGCAGCTAGCTCCAAAACATTTTATTTCTATTAATAAACTTAGTCTTATGGCTGTCTTGGAATCTAGGGTGAAGAAGAATAAGTTTAAACAGGTCTCGATGGCTTGTTTTAAAGGCCGGGGAGTAATGAATAATTATCTTCATGCTAGTAATGGAAGAATTTGGTGTTGTTGGGATCAATGAATACGGGACATTGTTTGCTTGGATGGAACTGATCAAAAAGTGTGCATGTTCATATTGTATCCAAGAATGGAAAATATGATTTTCTCATCAGTTTTGTGTATGCTTGGAACACTCCATCCCTGAGACGAAAGCTTTGAGATTATCTCATGGCTATGAGTACTTCATTTTCTCTTCCTTGTTTGTCATGTGCGATTTTAATACCTATCTGAAAGTTGATGAAAAGATAGGTTATGAAGGTATCTCCATGCTCCTTGTGTTGATTTTCTTCAATGTTGTCTTTATTGTGGTTTAGCCAATCTCAAGAGCATTGGATGTTATCATACTTGGTGTAATAATCAGTCTGAAAAAAGTTGGATGAGAGTTAAGCATGATACAGTGTTGTGTAATGACTCTTGGTTATCAACATACTATTCTTCTAAGGCTTGTTTTTTAGAGCCTAATATCTGTGATTATTCCTCTATGATTATGAGTTTTCATGATGCTGTAAGGGCTGGAAGACCCTTTCGATATTTGCATCTCTGGGCTAAGCATAGTGAGTTTAAGAACCTGGTTCGATCTGGTTGGTCTAGGGAATTTCATGGTGGAAGCATGTTCTGTCTGTTCCAAAAGCTTGAGTGATTGAAATATGATCTTAAGAGGATTCATCATGAGAGCTACTTTGGTCTAACCAGTAGGATTGATTCTCATATGCTAGCCCTTGACGCTGCTCAAAGTTCCCTAAGAGTAGCATATACTGATGAGAATAAAGCTATTGTGGACAAGATTTCCTTTCAGTTATCTGAATTGTTAAAAGGTGAAGATTCTTATCAGAAGAAGATGACAAGAGATGAATGGATTAAGCACTTTGATAGGAACATGAAGTTCTTCTATATCATCATCAAATGCAGAAGGAGACAGTCTATGATTTTTTTCTATATGCAGAGATGACAATACTCTAACTTTTGATCAAGGGAAAATTGCTGAAATGATTGTGTCAAGCATGAAGAACTCCATGGGGACTTCCATTTCTCATTCTGCTGGTGTTGATATGCATATAATCAGTCATTGCAATGTTCTGACTGCACAACAACAGTTGCTACTAACTGAGCCTTTCACAGAGACTAATGTAAAAGAAGCTTTGAAGAGTATTGATAGTACAAAGTCACCGGGAATTGATGGGTATTGAAAGTTCTAGAAATAACCTAGAGGGGGATAAATAGGTTATCTTAATAATTTTCAGGTGATGCAGTAAAGCTATAGGTTAGTCTGCACCATCTAAGTCTGTTGCAACTTGCGAAAGTTCTGCAGTTGAGACTTAAACTTAAAAAGTTTGTCTCTTTGGACTTTTAAGTTCTTTGCTAACAGTTCTAATAGTGAAGATTAGCGCGAAAAAGTAAATGACATAGGATTTTTATACTGGTTCAGACATCTATTATCAACAAGTAACAGAAGCTTAGTCCAGTCTTCCCTTGGTGACCAGTGTAGTCAAGCCAAGTGGAGGTTCACTAGTTCTTGTTTCTGTCTTACAAGATAACCCCTTTACAACAAGAGGCCTACTTGCTGAAGGGTGAAGAACCTGGATCTTGCAGTGCTCTACTGCAGTTGTTATTCTTCACTTGCAGACTAGTGAACCTTCTTCACTAATCCTGAATCTTCAATTCAGCTCACGCACAGCGAGTCTTCAAGGCTTTTTCTTCGTTTGAAAGCTTTGAAATGATGTTTAAGTTTTTTTCAGACTCGTCAAACTTGTTCTCTGTGCCGTGAGTCCACTTTTATAGGCTCAGGAAACCAGAACCCGTGACTATAGTATCTGATAGTGACAGCTTTGTCTTCTACTGCAGTAGACTGACCTGGCTTCATATATTCTGATTTAGTACGCATTACCTTTGCCTCAGCTTCTCATTTTTGACCCCTTCCTTGTTCCTTTCCATTCCACCACCACTTATACTGTACCCAAATTCATACACCAGGTTTGCTGCACGCCTCTACTGCACAGCCTCTGCTATACGCCTTTGTTGCAGGCCTCTGCTGGAGCCCTCTGCTGTACCCTCGTCTACAGGAGCACTGTTGCACAGTTTTCATATCCAGCCTTTTTGCAACTTCACTTGCATCAACTACTGTAGCCAATCTGCTACAACTTAGCTCCCACTCAACGGCTTCCAGACCTCATCTGCTCATCCTTCTAGTGTAGCCTCGTCTGCACCCAGCACTGCACTCAATCTTTTGCAATTCAGCTTGCATACTTGCACTGCAATATGGCTCACTTCACTTTGCTGCTAGAACTGGCCTTGAACAAAGAAATGATCCTAGATCCTGAGAACCCTGAGACACTTTTGCTGTTGTATGTAGTTGATCTTTGGTCTATAATTTTTAGTCCCCTTGGTAGTCTGCATTTCCTCAGCCTGGTCTGCTGCACCTGGTTACACTCGTCTGCACACCCTGGTGCACTCGTCTGCACAACCTGCGGCCCCTAGTCTGCAACTACCTAACTAATAGTTACAGCCTAAGCATTTATTACATACATAATTTCTTCTTAACTTTTGTTCATCAATTTCTATACAAACGGAGGGATTGCACATTCCTATCAGGTATAATGCTTTATTCCTCAAGGAGCCTTGGGACATAACTGGCAGGATGTGACCAAGGATGGGAGGAATGGTTGATCTGGATGCTTCGTGTGTCGAGGGGAAAGACAAAAGTTAGCTAGTACAAGGAAAAGAATCGCTGCTCTCTTGGTTTATGAAGTCTGAAGAGAAAGAAATCTTCGAGTCTTTCAGAATACTCCCATACAGGTTGAGGAGATTGGTCGAAGGATTTTGCAGATGTTATTTTGACGCCCTTGAACTATTTAGATCTTACTTTGTTTGGTTATTAGTTCTTGATGAATAGGCCAGTTTTTTGATGTTGCTTGATCTACTACTGTATGATTAAACAATGTAAATTGTTAAGTAAGGAATGAAATGAAGCGAACGTCTGTTAAAAAAAATAAAAAATGACCGTTGCATTTTATTTCATAAAAAAGTAACTTTTCTGACCATTATGACTATCAAGGCACAAAAAGTTGTAACTTTTGTTTCTTTCCAAAAATAGAAATGTAGAGTGCAGTTAAGCATTTTGGCCTTATTCATTTAAATCAATCATTTACCCAATTCAATCGTAAACCGGGTAAATTTGCTCTCATCGAGAGGCTTTGTAAAGAATCTATAATTTGTTTTTCTATAGAAATAAATTCTAATTTAATATGATCTTTTTGCACTTGATCCCTGATAAAATAATATCTGACATCAATATCTTGGTCCTTAAATGAAAAATTAGGTTTTCTGAAATTGCTATTGTAGACGTGTGTTGTCACAAAAGCTTGGAACTTTTGAAAACTCAATCCCATAATCCAATAGTTGAGATTTCATCCACAAGATTTGTGCTGTGCGGCTCCCTGCTACAACATATTTAGCTTCTACAGTAGAAGTTGAAACAGTAGTCTGTTTCTTGTTGAACCATGAAACAAGCATTGCACCTAAGAACTGGCATGATCCACTGGTGCTTTTTCTATCTACTCTAGAACCTGCAAAGTCAGCACATGAATCGCACATTAGCTCAAAATCTGATTCCTTGGGATACCATTAGATAAAAACCTAAATTAGGAGTTCCTTTGAGATATCTCAGGATTCTCTTGACTACAGTATAGTGGAATTCTTTGGGATCAGATTGATACCTAGCATAAACACATACAGAATAAACAGTATATGACCTACTAGCAATAAGGTAAAATAAACATCCTATAATTTCTCTGTAAAGTGTTTGAACAATGGGTTTTCAACTTTCATCTTTATCTATATTTACAGTAGAGCTTATAGGGGTTTTCATATGGCTTGTATTTTCCAAACCAAACTTCTTCACAGTATTTCTCAAACATTTAGCTTGGTTTATGAATACTCCACTCTCCATTGGCTATACTTGAAGTCCTAAGAAATATTTCAATTCTCCCATTAGACTCATTTGAAATTTTGACTTCATTAGTGCAGCAAACCTCTAGCATGGCTTTCTATTAGTGTAACCAAAGATAATGTCATCTATATATATTTGCACAAAGAGCATCTTTGTCACTAATGATCACATCCTGAGTATGAGTTTTTATCCATCTCCCTTTGGCTTGTGCTTCACTGATAACGGTCTCCTCTAGTTGTTGTGGAACTATAGTAGATTTACCCTCTATTGCATCATCTTTGTTTTCTTTTTCTTTTCTTTTTTTCCTTTTTGAAAAGGTTAGTTTTGCTTTCTTTATCGGGTGCGGACAACTCTTCCTTTACCGCATCCTCTGATTCATATTCTTCAATCTGTTCGTCATCTATACGGACACATTCTTCATCAAAAACATCAGCAACAAAGAGGGGAACTTACTATTTCGTCAAATGAAACATGCACTGATTTCTCTACTATTCAAGTTCTCTTGTTATATACTCTAAATGCCTTACTTGCAGTAGAGTATCCTAGGAATATTCTCTTATATGCCTTTGGATAAAATTTTCATCAATGTTGTTTCTCATTATTGAGAATATAGCATTTGTAACCAAATGTATGAAAGTACTTGACACTCGTTGTCTTTCCTTTCCATAATTCAAAGGGGGTTTTCTTGTGATGCTTGTGTATAAGGCATTTGTTTAGAACATAGCAAGCACTGTTTATTGCTTCTGCCAAAATAATTTTTTTGCAATTCAACATCTGATAACATTGTCCTTACTGCTTCTATCAATGTTCTATTTTTCCTCTTAGTAACACCATTTTCCTACAGTGTTCTAGATGTAGAAAAGTTATGAGTGATTCCATGATCATCATAATATTTGTCCATACCATATTGATAAAATTCTATGTCATGATCGCTCTTAATGGCAATTACATTAATGTCTTTTTCATTTTGAACTTGCCTTAAGACTCTAGTTAGTAGACTATAATTTTCACTCTTCTTGTAGAAATAATACCCAAGTATATCTTGAGTAATCATCCACAATCACTAGGGTATATCTCTTCCTACTCATGCTTTCCACTTCCACTCTTCCAAATAGATCCATGTGGAGAAGTTCAAGAACTCTAAGGGTTTTCGTAGAGTTTATAGGTTTGAAGTTAGTCTTAGTTTGTTCCTTTTTTAACAGGATTTGCACAGTTTATCCTTTTTAAACTTGATTTGCAGTAAACCTCTCACCAACTTGTTTGAAGAAAGCCGTGCTATGGTCTTGAAGTTGGGGTGAGTTAATCTCTTATGCCACAACCAATTTATATGCTCATATTCATTTGTGTAGAAACAAGTGATCTATGTAGACTGAGATAGATTGAAGTCTACTGCATAAATGTTCCCATTTTTGCAGTCTACCAGTTGGAATTTCTTGGTTGTTTTATCCTTCACTTCACATGTGTCATGTGCAAGAACACTTCATAATCTTTATCACGTAATTGACTTATGGATAACAGGTTGTGTTCATGTCCCTTTACATATACCATATCACTAAAGATTAATAAACCTGTACTAAGGGTTCCATAATCTTTAGTTTTACCTGTCTTACCTCCTCCAAAGAACACAAGAGGATCTTCTTACTTTCTGTATTCTGTAAGAAGGCTTTTGTTCCCTGTCATATGTTTTGAGCATTCACTATCCAAGTATCATACTTCATTGTGATGCTCTTGTAAAATAATCACATTTCACACTTGGTCCTCATATACATGGTTCCTCATTTGTTAGTCTTAGGCACTCATGTATGGGTCATTCTTGCCACATTTATAGCATATGATCTTTTGGTCATGCTATTTTGACACTTCTGCCTAGTCTGTTTGGTTTCCTATACTGTATCCCACAGGTGCAATAGGAAATATAATATGGTCTCTTTCATGCAGCAGTGGAATTTTTATTCCACACTGTACTATTTGGTGCATACTGGGTTCATGAAATCTTTGATTTAAGTTCCTATGGATCATTTCTCTTTTTAGTTTAGGTCTTTCTACCATCTGAGGCTGTGTCACCCACTGCTTAGCCTTTTCAGTAGAGTAATTAGGCTTCTTTGTTTGAGCAGTCGAGATTTTAGTTGTCTGCACCGCTTTTGAAGTAAAAGTCTCAGCCTTCTGCATAATTTTACAGTTGGCTTTTCAGCATCAACTTGTATTCTGATACCTTGTCGAGAAACCGACTCTACCAAAAGTCAGATAAGATGGTAAAAGGTCCACTTAATGTATATCTCAATATCTTTGATGTTGACTGCATCTTGATGTTCCACAATGACCTCCCATCTATGATCCTCAGCTCCTCAGCTGCGTGCATCCTAGAATACATCTAACCATCCTAGTTCTCAACCTAAGTATTTAACCATCCTAGTTCTCAACCTAAGTATTTAACCATCAATATGTCCTAATCTAGACTTATGTTCATTAATTTCTATACAAGTGGAGGGATTACCTATTCGCCAACTCGATGTCCAAAATGCCTTTCTTCATGGCACTCTTTAAGAAGAGGTCTACATGACCCAACCACAAGGCTTTATCGGTCCCTCTCGTCCGAACCATGTTTATCGTCTTTATCGGTCTCTCTTTAGTCTTAAACAAGTCCCTCACGTGTGGTTTCATCGCCTCTCTTCGTATCTCATTCGTCTTAGGTTTATTGGCTAAAAAACCGATCCCTCTCTCTTCATCTACAAGCAAGGGGTTGTGATCAGATATGTCCTTATTTATGTTGTTGATATAGTTGTCACTAGTAGTCCTCCACCTGCCGTCACTCTCCTTCTTTAACAACACCCTTCCATTTTCTCCATTAAGGACTTAGACGATCTACACTTCTTTCTCGACATTCAGGTCACCAAATGTCACGACGGTGTCTTACTTCATCAAGCGCAATACATCCTTGACCTCCTTAAACGAGCCAGCGTGTCCGAATATCGCCCGACCTCCACATCCATGGCTGCTCCTAGATTCACCGCCTCGTCGACCCAGTGCTTATAGATCCATTGTTGGTAGTCTCCAATACATCACCCTTACTCGTCTAATGACTCCTTTGTTATCAATTGTGTCTATCTGTTTATGCATTATCCCAAGGAGGAGGAGTGGCAACTCGTCAAACGCATCTTGCGTTATCTCAAAGGTATGTCCCAATATGATTTATTTATTCAACACTCACCCACTCCTTCTTTGCAGGCCTTTTGCGATGCTAATTGGGCCGGTGATCGACTGGATCGCAAATCTACTGGCGGTTGTCTCATTTACAAACCTCATCCTATTAGAAAAATGTTCGTGCGTGACAGTTGAAAGCTATTATAAATGCTGATAAGCCGTCATATAAGGTTTTGGTAACTTCTTTTGCCATCACGCGCTTTGTCACGCATAGGCTAGTCACAAAAGGCTTTTGTGACAACTTTTTTATTGCAAGAACTTTATTTGATGTTATAAACCATCACAAGTTATATGAATATTTTGTGATGACAAAAGTCATCATTTATGTGAAGCCATCTCTAGATTTTTTTTTTTGTAATAATAAAATGCCATCACTAACAAGTTAAAACTAATTTCCTCCGACCGGCCACCTCTCTCTGGCACCGGCGACCTCCCAAATATATATTTGCGCATGGTGGGATTCAAACCTATAACCTCTTACATATAAACTTTATTGAAAACCATTGAAGCATATTGGATTTTCTGACTTGATTTTACTAACAAAATATTTATTACTATCATTTTATTTATGAAAATTAATTATTTCATAATTTTCAGGTAATAAATCAGATTTTAATAATTCTTGTATTATAAAAATATTTTTAAATGATTTTTATACAATGATACAAAAATAATTTTTTTTAAAAAATAATGGCCTTTGTGCGTTGTGCATACATTTTCTTTTAGGGGCGTACAAGCTTTAGTGGTGTTGTGCCCTTTCCCTAGAATCCACACAGGGTCGGAAAAGCTTTTGTGATAGCTTTATGTTCAGTCATCACCAAATATATATGATGAAAATTAAAAGTCATCACCAAAACTAGTCTTCTATAATGATAAAAACGGTCATAAAATATATTTTAGTTTGGCTTAAAAAAAATCTCTTTGCCCGTCAAGAAATAACATGAATGTTATTTCCTATCCCAAATGACTTTTGGTGACAGTTTTTTATTCCATCATAGAAAGGTAGTGCTTTGATGACGACTTTATATATCCATCACAACACCAACTCGTGACGGCTTTGGAAAGCCATCACCCCCGCTAGTCACACATAAGCCTTTTGCTGATAGTTCATGGCAGTCCAAGAAACAGCATACAATTGCATGATCATCGATATAAGCATAGTACAACTCCTTAGCCGACATACCGTCGAGCTCATCCATCTTCAGTCCCCGTTTCATGAGTTGGGATGTCCACGACTCGCCCCTCCGACTATATGGTGTGACAACCTTGGTGGCACATACTGTTCTCAAAAGCCTGAGAAATTAGTGATAAGTACAAAGGTTCTTACCCATAGGACAGAAGGATCAAAATCAATAAATCAACAGAGCATAGATTTAAGGGTCAAGAGAGTGCAGATTGACTTATAAGGATTTCAAGTCAGAAGCGAAGAATAAGAAAGTAGAGTGATTTCAGATTGAAAAGAATAGGCTCATTCATGTGAACAGAAGAGAAGGTTCTCTTCAGGAGGTTAAGTGTTCTACTATCAGCAGATCAGCAGAGGAGAACAGTAGAGCTCGGTATAAGACAAAATATTCTGCATCCCAGTGACAGATTTTACAGCCTAGATTATTTTCAGGTCATTTTCAGTCTGTTGAAAGTTGGTTTTTGGAGACTTCTCGATGAAAATGGAAAGATAAGATTATTTCTAAGTACAAAATGGACAACGGTTAGTGAATGAGACTTATCTATAAATATGGGATGACGGCAAAACTTCACTAGTTGATCAAAATGAAAAATACACAAGTGCTTTCCTTGCTGTGAAACAAAAAGAGATCAAGCTAACTCAACAAAGTGCTGCATGAAACGTGTCAGGGGCTCATAAATACATGAAGGAGGTATCTTGTTCAAGGTTAACTGGTTTATAGGAGAAATCAGAAGAGCCCTATGGAATCTCTTCAAGGAAGATGTTCAGTATTGTAGATTACACCCAATGTGTACCATGTAAGAAAGGTTAAGGGTGAAACAAAAACCTCAAACACAATGAAATACCTCTTAGTTAGTTACACCGACCTCTAAGAAAAGAGTAGACTTGTCCTTTACAGTTTATTTGAACTATACTGTCAGGACCACTATAACTTCTCTGCATTTTGCTTGACCTACACTAAATTATGTTTGATTGTTCTTATTAGAAAAATAGGTTAAACAAACAAGTTAAAAACCTGCATAGTCAAGAGAGTTAGATATTTTGTAGCTCAGTAGAGCAAATACTCTATTGAGTCAGCAGAGCCTTTTTGTCCATATTTAGTAGGGTAAAGAAAAGGACTTTAGAAAACAAAAAATCAAGTTAGCCTATTCAACCATCC
>JAOVYX010014583.1:0-31694 GCA_035668315.1 Drosera spatulata
GGCGTTTTTGGTATGATTTGGATAACCTTAAACATAGCATCTTACAAGTTCTCATTACGTGACACTGATGATGACTTGTTTCATTTTGAAAGTTGCTTTATTTACTAGAGTTTATGTAGTTGTTGAAACTCGAATGGCAATGAGTTATAATAAATGGAACGACAAATAAATTACTAGTACTTTTATCTTTTATGATGAAAAATTCACAAATACAATCAAGACAAAATTACATTTAAACATCTCGAGCTTTCAGGTTTTGCCATATGAACACCCCAAATTATTTTAATACGCACTTAAAGCATCTCCATCTAGGTGGTCATGTGCAATGGTCAGTAAAACTGTCTATCTTGACGGAATCAAATCCTCAAACCCTAATTTTGGCTCTTTAACCACAACTAATTCCAATTTTACCCCTCCTGATACCCACCCTCAGGGTGTGTTTGTTTTGGGTATTAAATGGGTGGGATAGAACAATAGGCCCTCCTAATCCTTTGTCCCATGTTTGCTTTGCTTTTTTGTAATTTAAGAACTTGGGATAATTAATCTCACCTAACTAACTTAATTTTCCATTTGGATGTTTAATTAGTAGGGGAGGGGTGCCACTAATAATCCCATCACTAATCCATTATGTTGAAAAGACTAAATTATCCTAGGATTATTACAACAAATCACATATAAACACACACCATCACATTTTTCTTCCATCTTTTCACTTTTCTACAACGGTTCATTCATCACGAAATGAGTTTCCTCTTTCCTTTCTCTTCTCTTCATTGTTTACTCCATCGCTATTCATTCTTGCATGCATGTTTAACGTTCGAATTTTGATACTCAAATTAGTCCAAGATTGTTCACAAAATTGTTTAATTTTGTTGTTTGTTTGCTTCTTCTTTTTTTTTTTTTTTATCAAAGGTCTAGACTTTGGATGGTTTCTTGGATTGCCTTGGTATTTGATGGGTCGTATATTTACTCAAATTTGTTGATCCTATTAGATAGCTTCTTATGTGGAAACGGCTGTAGCCTACATTAATTTATATAGAACAAGGATAATTTTGTCATAGTTATTCTTGAAGAGACTAATTAATCCTTCTTAATTGATTATTTCGTAAAAACAAACAATGTATTGGACCATTATCTTATCCCATTCCTAAAACAAACATAGGATTAAATAATTTAGATTAGACTAATAGTCCAAAGACTAATTATCCCGAAACTAATTATCCCACTTAATCCCATTCTCAAAACAAACACACCCTTAATCTACACCTCCTCCTTCCATCCTCTTCCTGCACAATCTCATCCCATTCCATTTGAAATATCAACTCCTATCCAACTCAAACCACAATACAATGAACACCAAAGATACATCAATTATCTACCACAACAGCAAAACGCTGCAACCATAGTCCAGCGAAATCCTAGAGCAAACATTCCACAAGTGACGGCTCAATCCAACTCCCTAACCCCCCCCATAAGCTTTTTCCCCTCCTTCACCTACCTGGGCCGTCATCCGTTCTTCCCAAGCCCAAGACCATGTGGCCCAATCCCCACCACTCACCCCACAATCCACTCCTCCAAGCCTAACTTCTCCCCACTCTGGGCCTTCTTTTAACTTAAATCATCACACTCCTAGCCTATTACCTATCGCCCTTTGCGCACAACCAATGCACCCCATCCTCATCCCATGACTGCTCGCTTCCGTCATGGTACTATTCCCCTCCGACATCTCTCTGCTGACCATATCTATGCCCACATGGCTCATCCCTCCACTCTAATCGGGCATAGTTATTTCTCTAAAGCAGTTGTTGATCCTCGTTGGCGTGTCACCATGGCCGTAGAATACACGGTTCTTATCCACAATGGCACTTGGACTCTCGCCTCTCGTCCTCGACACTCCAAACCCGTTGGTTGCAAATGGCTTTATGAAGTTAAACTTCGGTCCAATGGTTCCCTCGAACGATACAAAGAGGGAATCGATTTCACTGAGACTTTTAGTCCTGTTGTCAAATCTGTCACTATTTCAACTCCCATTGCTCTACCTTATTCTCGTGGTTGGGACATTCGTCAGTTGGATGTTTCTAATGTCTTTCTTTATGGGTATCTCACCGAAGAGGTTTACATGGAACACCTTCAAGGATTTATGGACCCTACCATGTGTGTCATCTTCCCAAATCCCCTTATGATCTTAAACAATCTCCTGCACTTGGTATCAATGTCTTAACACCTTTCTCCAGTCACTTGGCTTTGTTGTCTCCATTGTCGATCACTTGCTTTTCACTCTTCACACTCCTACCTACACACTTCTTTTACTTGTCTACGTCAACGATATCATTATCACAAGATCACCTAATGCTCCTTTCGCTAACCTTCTCTCGACACTACAGACAGAATTTGCCATCAACGATCTCGATCCCCTCTATTATTTCTTGGGTATCGAAACCTAATAGTCTCCCGATGGTTTGTTTTTCATCAAACCACTCATGATATCATATAGCGTACCAAGATGGACTATGCTCGTCCCGTATCCACTCCATACTCCTCCACTAATGCACTGTCAGTTCACGACGACGATCCTCTTCCTGATCCCTTTCTCTATTGTAGCACGGTGGGGGGACCCTACATTACCTTACACTCTCTTGTTCTGATATTGCCTACTTGATCAATACGGCTGGTTAGTTCTTTTATGTCCCCACTATGATCTATTGGCAAGCTATTAAACGCATCTTGCGATATCTTGTAGAAACCCCTCGTATGGGACTTCGATTTATCAGAAGCTCTTCCCCAACTCTCCATGTCTTTTTTGAAGCCGATTAAGCTGACGATCGTGACGATTGTCGTTCCGTTGGTGGCTTCTGTGTGTTTCTCAGCAATAACCTTGTCTCATGATGCTCTCGGAAACAAAAGATCGTTGCTCGTTCGAGCATTGAAGCCGAATATAAAAGTCTAGCCGGCACCGCTGGCGAGATCATTTGGCTTGAGTATCTATTGCGTGACCTTAAGGCCCTTCCCAGCAACCCTCCGATAATTTGGTGTGACAATCTCTCGACCTTATATCTAACATCTAATCCAATTTTTTACGTTTGTATCATACACATTCAAATCAATTATCATTTTATTCGTGAGCGCATTGTGCATGGCCAACTTGCACTATATTTTGTCTCTACTCATGATCAACCCGTTGACATCTTCACTAAAGGTCTCTCTAGTACTCGCTTCCAACAACTAAGGTCCAAGCTCATAATGCATACTGCCTCTTTCGCTTGCGTGGGCACGGGAGAGGGGGGGGGGGGTTGTTGAGGAAGGTTAGATTATACAAGTCAATATTCACTTTCATAAAGCACAAACATAAGCTTGATGAGCAAAGCAAAAAACCCAAGAATTTTGGCAATTCTGACAAGGATGCTTATTCCATCTCACAAAGAAAGTTGCAAGATTAGATTTATTTTTGAACATTTTAGATAGAAATATGGCTTGGCTATTCATTTGTATGATCGTTTGGCCTATTGAGATAATATAAAGAAGCAGTCCTATGTTTGTTCACACTCACATCAACGTTTTCCACTATTTTTTCTTCTTCTATTCTTTTTCTCAATCCTTTCATTCATACAAGTCAAATGATAAATTCGTCTTTATAATAAAAAAACACACACATAGTGTCAGATCAATCGATTATAATTCTTTTGGGATAAATGGAATAAATGGATAAAGAAAAATAGATCTCTAAATCAATCATCTAGCCACACACAACCTTATATGTGACGAGACGCCTAGCCACAAATCCTTTTTTTCTTTGTTTATATTAAGTCTTTTCAGCAAACTTTCACCACGATTAGCTAGGTTTATATGTTTAGATGTTGTGTATAAGTTTAGGGAATTTTTGGATATCATTTACTATTTTTTAGCTTAGGGTTTTTATGTGCTGAGCACAGGCAGAGGTGGCGCGGGCGCGACCAGGGCAGGCGCGGCTGCGCCTGTTCAAATTTTGATTTTTCTGGTTTGTTATCAGGCGCGGACATGCCTGATCCTGTCGCGGCCGCGCCTCCAGATTAAATACGTCAGATCTGTTTTTCTCAATCGTACAAAATTTCTCTTTTCATCTTTTTTAATTTTTAATTATATAAAAAATTTAAAATACTAAAAAAATACAAATAATTTGAAATATTTTTTTAAAAAATAAAACGATATAAAATATATTAAGTGAAAGAAATATTAAATACTAACGGTCATGAATTTACATAGGGTATAGGGTGACATTATGATATTGACAATCCATATTTTCTCGTGGTTTAATGCAGCCCATCACGATGGATCAGCTTGCATGAAGTTAATACACGTGCCTGCCCTTTTCCACCCCAATTCATCCATCAAATATCTCATAACAAATTCCAAGTTATACCCAAAAACACATCAACCCCACTCGATTCTCCACAGAATAACTCAAAAACCCATTTCGATTCTCCTCATTTCAGCTGCTCTCTGCGCTCTCACTTCCCAATTTCACCCTATATAAACAAAATAACACACCAAAAAGGGCTAAGAGTGAAGAGTATATGTGAGAGAGCAGATCGCAGGAGAGCGAGAAACGAGGATTCCGCTTTCTGGGTAGTGATTTTTAAGCAGTTTGTGATTCATTGTTGATTGATTCTGTGTTTTCGTTGATCAATTTCATCTGGTACTTGTTTGTTAGTGAAACCTCGTTATTAATTCGATTGGGTTTTGGGTGTTCTGGGTTTTGATTCGCTATTTGGTGTCGATCATTGTTTGTAGCGGGTTATACTTGTTGGAATTGAGGTGGGTCGTTCGTGGTTTTGTGTGATTTGGGGTTTTGAGAATACCCCTAATTTCGAAAACGCTAACTCTAATGGGTTTGTTTTGTCCTGTTGTGGAGTTGAGTGCTGTGTGTTGAGATGGCGTTTGATCAGAATTTGATTCCAAAGGACTTGAGGCCGTTGAATATGACTCGGGTTAGTAGTGATGAACCCGGCATTGCGGCTGTTAGCACTTCGGGTCGGCCTGTCGAGGGGATTTATAGTGATGCAGGCTATGGTGGGGGTTTAGGTTTTGGAAATCCTGGTGCTGGTGTCGGACTTGGTCCTTTTGTAGCAAATTGGGGGTCGAGGATGCCAGTTCCTGTTGGGATGCCTGCGGTCAGCACGTCAGGATATGTTTCTAGTCCAAATGTAGGACCACGAATCAGTGGGATTGGCGGTCAGGTTGCCGATGATGGTAGGGAGGATTCAGTTTCAGGGAAGAAGGTCAAGTTCTTGTGTAGCTTTGGGGGGAAGATTCTTCCTCGGCCAAGTGATGGGATGTTGAGGTATGTTGGAGGGCAGACAAGGATTGTTGGTGTCAGGCGGGATGTAAGATTTAGTGAGTTTGCTCAGAAGATGGGAGACATGTTCGGGCAGCCCGCTGTCATCAAGTACCAGCTCCCTGATGAGGATTTGGATGCCCTGGTTTCTGTATCATCCCCAGACGATCTTGAGAATATGATGGATGAATATGAGAAGCTGGCAGAGAGGTCTCCGGATGGATCTGCCAAACTTCGGATGTTTTTGTTTTCTTCTTCCGACCTTGAGTCATCAGGTGTTATGGGATTTGGGGATTGGCAGGATGGTGGGCAGAGGTATGTCGATGCTGTGAATGGGATCATGGAAGGAGTTGGCGGTGGTATTACTAGGAAGGAAAGCATTGCTAGCGTGACCTCCAATCAAAATTCTGATGTGAGTGGGGCAGAGGCTGCTGACACCACTTTGATCCCTGCTGACATTGCTGTTCCTCCACCAGCCACCGTTGTATCCCCTAAAGGCGATAATCCTTCTTCCAATGACAATATGGTCAGACTTGATGTTAGTTCTGTGGGTCATCCTGACTCTCATGCTGCAGTTTTGCCTGTATCCAATGCAAAATTCAGTCCTAAAGCAGTTTCTTCTGAGCCTGAGATTGTGCTGGAAAAACCTGTTGCTATTCCTGCACAGCAACAGCAGACGGGTTATGATTTGCAGCAACCTGGTGCAAGATATGTCCCTCCGCCTTCGGCTTATTTCCAGGGTTATGCGGATGCTCACCAGGATTCTGTGAACCTTGCAGAATTTCAGAAGCTTCGTCCGCCGCAGGTAGTATATGCAAATCCACAGGTGGTACCGTCCCCAGGGCAGATGCTTATTCGACCACAGTACCATGAAACAACTACAACCTTTGCTCCTCAGCCCTTTATCCCCACAGGTCCGATCGCGATGACTCCATCTTCCCATTTGAGCATGAACCCGAATATGATGCATCCTTTAGTGCAGCAACGGGTATTTGCCCCCTCTGCTGACCAGAGCTACACTTCATATCAGGCTCAGGTCCCTCCTGCTGGTATTGGAGGTAGCTATGGCTGGCACCAGGTTACACCACAGAATCATATGGGTTATTCTGAAGGATGGATACCGAATCCACAGGTAATGCTATCTGACAAACTTTCAAGGGTTGCTGAATGCTACTATTGTCAGAAGCAATTGCCTCATGCCCATTCAGATACTGTTCTTCAGGATGAGAGAGATAGTAGCATGACCACGGTCGGTACTAACCCTGCTTACCACAGTGTGAATGTTGCTGACCTGACCGGAGTTCTTCCAGGAAGCAAGATTATTGCTGGTGGACCTGTCAGAGAAGTAACTCTTGAACAAGCTTCCGGGACCGGGGTTAAAGCTTTGGCCAAGATGAATTATGAAGGGGGGAGTCCTCAGGGAGAGATTACTGGCGCACCCCGGAACTCAGAAGCACAACATGAAATAGACTGCGCTGTTTTGAGAAGAGTTGATGACTCTGATCTTGTGAAGTTGTTGGCCCCTCAGAATGTCTCTTCAGGGTTACCTGATATTCAAGCTTCTCATGGTTTAGTTGAAGGAGACATTCCCCAGTTGCTGTCCGAAGATGCTACCCAGAAACATTTGATTCCTCCTATAGGCCAGGTAAAACAAGAGATAAGACAAGAGGTAAAACATGAGGTGAAACAAGAGGTATCCATGAGTAAAGTTGCCACCGCTGCTATTGGCAATGCATCTGTCAAGAAGCCAGAGCTGATAGATATGGATACCGCAAAAGACTATACGGTAGCGATTCCTCGTGTTGCTTCGAGGGAAGATGCTGCTGCGGCTGCTATATCTTATGAAAATATGCGAGCCATAGATAGCATCAAGCAGCTTCATGTGAGCCCTCCTGAAGTTCTACCCAGTAATGAACAAAGTAAGCTGCTTGTTGAACCACCTCGAAAGGATGACATTTATGATCACAAATCGCAACATATACTGGGGAAGGAAGCTACGCCAAGTGATATCCTCTTGAAGCCCATGGTTTCTGAAATGAACCAGACTAAACCGGTTGAAGTCACGCCTTTTTCTGCTGTTGACGTTTCTTACCAACACAAGGGCATACTTCCTGAGTCATATACGCCAAGTGATATCCTCTTGAAGCCCATGGTTTCTGAAATGAACCAGACTAAACCGGTTGAAGTCACACCTTTTTCTGCTGTTGACGTTTCTTACCAACACAAGGGCATACTTCCTGAGTCATATGAAGTATCCCAAGTCCCCATTTTCCGGATGGATGATCCGACAACATTTCAGCAATTGGCGGCACCTGCTGGTTTGGATAATCTAACTACAGGGAACAAAGTTCAACCTTCTTTATCTCAACCAAATTGGGGTCATAATATCCTAGATACAGCAAACTCGCTATTTAGCAACCAGGATCCTTGGAACCTTCACCACGACCCTCATTTCCCTCCTATGCCCAATAAAATTATAACCAGAAAGGAGAATACTGGTACAAGGGATTCTCATCTTGACACTCGACCAGGTAATGGTGCAGAGGCAAACATGGAAATGCATCTGCTTGATGTAATCGACTACCCAACCGGGAATGTAAACAAGGATTACATTTCAAAGCAACCTCAAGTTGGCAAAGGTATTCTTTTGTTTCCTCTATTACTTCTCACTCCCTTTCTTCTTCTCTATCCATCTCGTGTGCTTCCGTTAGTCTGTTTCACATACAAGTTCGCAAACCGTGGGCTGAATTCTGTAGAGTTTCCTGTTCAAGTTTCACCAGAGGAGATGATCAAGCAGGAGCTTCAGGCAACTGCTGAGGGAGTAGCAGCATCTGTTTTCCAATCATCAGCTCCTCCTACTCCTGTTGTTGGTAATGAAAGAGAATTACAACTTAATAGTGATGCAGCGGCACAAGCTAAGCTTGAGGTGATTGAAATATTCGGTCTTACTATTGTCATAATCACGTTTATGCATGCATGCCTTTGTTGTGAGTGTTCATTGGTTGTGTGACTTGTGTCAGTGTATGGTTGAGTTCTAAAACCGCTGCTCTGCCCTATGAAGCAACTTCAATTAAGGATTTATGTTGAATGAAGTGTGCCCAGACCAAAACCAGATTTTTATCCTCTTAATTTGTTGTTTCATAGAGAGAGAAATTTGCATCGCCATCCTTACCTGCAGTTAATGAGAGAATAGAGATTGTAATCTGGACAAGACATATTGAACGTGTCTTTGCTCGATGCTTGTACTTATTCTCCTTGTTTTTGCCCTTTCTTCAGGGCGTGAACATTAAATCTGAAGTGTCGATTTTGGGGTTTCCACTACCCAATCTTGGTCGCCTGCAGGTTACCCCCTCTATTTTTTTTTTTTTTTCTTTTTTTTGGTTCATTATACCACTGTAGGTGTGTTGCTGAACTTCTGAATGAAGACATCGACTTTTTGTACCTTGTTCTGCAGATTATAAAGAATAGTGATCTTGAAGAGCTAAGGGAATTAGGTTCTGGCACGTTTGGTACTGTGTACCATGGAAAATGGAGGGGCAGTGATGTCGCCATTAAGCGGATCAATGAGAGGTGCTTTTCTGGAAAGCCGTCAGAGCAGGATCGCATGGTCAGTGTTGTTTTTCATTCTCAGTTCCGCATAGTTTTGCCTTTCATGTTTGCCTTGCTCATAATTCCTTCTGTATGTAATCAGAGAGATGACTTCTGGAACGAAGCAATTAATCTCGCAGATTTGCACCACCCAAATGTTGTTGCTTTCTATGGTGTCGTGCTTGATGGACCTGGAGGATCTGTAGCTACAGTAACTGAGTACATGGTTAATGGCTCCCTTAGAACTGCTTTGCATGAAAGGTACCGTGCTACTTCGAGCTATTCTGCGTGTTTTCCCTCCCCTCTATTTAGGTTCTGCTGGTTTCCAATGCTGAAACATCCTGTAGTACGTCTTCTGATGCTCTATTGAGCAGAAAGCCTGTGTATCTCCGCTATAGCTTTTCACAATCCGGCTATTCATTGTTAGGAATCTGGACAAGCGGAAGCGGCTGCTGATTGCCATGGATGTGGCCTTTGGGATGGAGTATTTGCATTCAAAGAGTATCGTCCATTTCGACTTGAAAAGTGACAACTTGCTAGTCAATCTTCGTGATCCACATAGACCAATATGCAAGGTTAGTTGCTGGTTTTCTTCCATCTAGTATTTATGTCCCCTTAATATTTCAGTTACATATATGTGGGCAGGTGTGCTGATTTGTTGAGTGAGAGTCGGTATTAGTTGATTCTTCAGACTCCTGTGAGATACCAAGCTACAGTTCATTTTCATCACAATCTTCTCCTTTATCCGTTGTGATGTTTTGTGGGGCTGATTATTGTCTAAAAATCTAAATATGAAGAGGATAACCTTGGTTGGGGGTCTTAAGTTGAAATTACACGGCTTTTGGTGCTGGCTTTCAGTGATGGCTCATTTGGTACGAAGTTTGAGTTAGACATCAGAAACCACGTCCTCGTTGATTTGAGTGAAATGTTTTTGTGCGGCTCTGGGTACAAGAGAAGAGAAAAAAAATGTTTCCAAATGTTAGCTTCAGCGATGTATAGAATTGGATTACCGTTATCCTTGATGTGTTTGCCTTTTCAATTTTTTGATTTTCTTTTTCATCATCATTTCTCTTACATGGTTGTTTTCAACAACAACAAATCAAGTCTTTATCCCATCAAATGAGGTCGGCTACATGGTTGCTTTGGCCTTCTATAATATGTTGCCTCGAATCTGGTCATAGACAAGCTTTCTTTGTATCATGTATCTCTGTTGTACGTTTTACTGTTTAGAATTTCCCATTGTTTATGTAAGGTAATAGATACATTTGTTTTTAACCTGTGGAACGGATGACTACTGACTAGTTAATTTCCTAGTCGCTTTAATCATTTATGACCTCAGTTTAACACGAGTCATGGTGTCGAATGTTTGGTTTTGTATGCTTTCTATGAGCTTCTCAGCTGCTTTTTGCAAAGCACATATATGGCCAACCCCATTTGGCGCAATAGCCTATAGCTATGATCTTAAAAGATTTGTCTAAACGTGTGTGAACTTGCACTTCATTGATGTTGAATGCCCTCTTCATTTCCTTCAACTCAAGCTAATTTGAGTTTCTTGTGCTCATCAGTTCTTGTGCCTCTTTCCTCATTCTGTTTCCTTGGATTGCCTTTGGTTTTCCTTTCTTGGTATATTGTTCAGGAACTCTCGCTTGCAGAAAGTAGAAGTCTCATTGATATCATTGATATCAGTTACAAAAGAATGGTTTATGCTTAAGTAGAACTGTCAGTGATAGAGTGAATCCGTGTGCACTAAACTTTAATTATCCATCAACTTTTAATGTGATCAAACTTTGTTTACGATTGTCAGGTTGGAGATCTAGGTCTATCTAAAGTTAAGTGCCAGACACTGATCTCCGGTGGTGTTCGGGGTACACTTCCTTGGATGGCTCCGGAGCTTCTGAATGGCACCGACAGTCTCGTCTCTGAGAAGGTTGGTATCATTTTTCCATGATTGTCTCAGCTATCCTGGTTAAGTTGAAGGCTGATTTTTTTTTCTTCTTTTCCGGGTTTTGCTGTTCTCGGTAAATGCAGGTTGATGTCTTCTCCTTTGGCATCGTAATGTGGGAACTTCTGACTGGAGATGAACCATATCGCGAACTGCACTATGGGAATATAATTGGTAAAAATTTCACCGTCTTTTGTTCTGTTGTAATATTTTCTTCGAAGTGTTCATCTCACGAGCAGAAGCCTGCTTTGTGAGTATGTCGTGTTTTTTTAATGAACAAAGATCCGACAACCTTTTCTTCTACTGTCAGTTGGTCACTGTATCGCACACAGCTCGAGTCGTTGGCTTACAAGTAAATTTGCTTTTGTTATCAGGAGGAATTGTGAACAACACGTTAAGGCCAGCGGTGCCAGATGGCTGTGACCCTGACTGGAGATCGCTCATGGAGAGATGTTGGTCAGCTGAACCATCGGAAAGGCCTAGCTTCACTGAGATTGCAAACGAATTACGCGCCATGGCGACAAAACTTCAACAGAAAGGGCAGACCACGGCAACAAATACCAGGACAACTGCTTAACACATTTCACTGCGTTTAAATTTTTTCGCTCTTTTCCTCACAGTGGTGAATTCCCGCTGCGAGTGATCTGTTGGTTACTTGATCTGTTTGTTTTGAGTTGTTGATTTTGGGTCTGCTCGTCTAAACGTGTTGGATTGTACAGAATATTTGTCCAGCGAATATGGTCTTTTCCGCTGTAGTTAGTCAGTACATAGGCAGTTTTACGATGCTATGAATGTGTAACATATTGTCTCAATCATTTTGTTCGTCTTAGATCATTGTGGTGCAGGTCTTTTGCTGCCTGCCTGTGAATCGTGGTAATTACATGGCAGTATGTGCGAGGAGATCAGTTGGCTCAAGCCGATATCAGAGATCTCTAGATCTCAAGGATTTGCCACAATTTGAGCACCAATCTATCGACATTGTTGAGTTGGTGTATTTGAAGTTATGAACAATTGAACACTGATGTCAAAACACACACGGTAACATACAAATGCAGCGAAGAAAAACTATGGTAAGCTCCGCGAACCATGAGCTCACCGCAATCGCTTATATGTACCGTCTTCAGCGGCCTGTTCCACATCGCCCGCCCCATCTGTGCTCTTTCGTCTCCGATCAACTCCACAAGCTCATTGAACTGACGAATCCTTTCTCCTGGCTCGAATGTAGGCACTGCAGCTATAGCCCTTATCACATCCAGTCCTGCATTATCAAGACACAGACAATAAGCACTTGTGATCATCAGGATTTAAACCTTCACTGCACAGAGGCTTGTCGGGTACGTATAATCTGTACTTTATAACACATGCTCATATGTAACATGTATAGCAAAATGTTGGAATTAGATACGATCAAAACCTTGTATCACATAATCAACTTGGGTTGATTTAGTGAAGTTCGATTCAATCTTTTTTTTTTTAAATCTTGGGTTCGAATATCACTAACCTCAAAATCCAGGTTAACCACGTCCGTTGATTTCGGTTAAAATTTTATCCGATGCTAGTGAGGACGTTTTGTCAGTATCCGAAGGATTAATCGAGATATACGAAGTCCCGATCATGTCCCAACACGAAGGCCCTCGGGTCCACCGCCTCCACATTCCGGGCCAAGCTCTTCGAAGCCCGTTCCCCATCCGGCCCATCCCCCATCATCTCACTCCTCTTCCAATGTCGGCCCGCTAATAAGTACTGGCCCGGCAACACTTTATGGACCACAGAGTTCTTATAAGACGGCCCATTGGGCTTACACATTGTTTTAAAGTGATTGGGACAAGTTTTCCGTACAGGCCCAAAAGGACTCGGCCGATGGGCTCCGAGTCCGGACATGGTGGGACTGTCAATTGGGCTTGGGTTTGGGCTTGACGGAAATATGTGGGACATATGCTGAAGTCCAGAAAGATAAGATCTGTGATTGTGGTGTCTGGTTGCGATGATGGCGGCGGCGGCGGCGGTGATGGTGATGGGGGGAGAGAAAGGGTGGTGGAGAGGAGGAGGACGGAGCGGCGAGTTGTGGTGGGGAGAGGCGGAGGTGTGTGGAGGTGGGTGGAGAAAGAGGTGGTGGCGCGGTGTCGATGGCGGCGGAGGAGTGGTGGAGATTGATGGAGGAGCATTTCTATTTGGTTTTGTGGTTGATGATTTGATAGAAAGAGGTACATGGAGTTTGGTTGGGTTATGTGGTTGATGGTTTGATAGGAGGAGGTATAAAGGTTTGGACAAATAGATAAGCTGTGTGCTGTCATTTATAGACCATCTTCAATAGTTTTTCATACCACACAATGTTATGTCCATGAGACCTAATTCGATCAGAATTATTCCTCCGTCCAATGAAATTACGGTGATCTAATTTTTGTGATTTGTGAAACGATGTTGTAGTCATAGAGGGTCTGTATGTTAAGTTGCACAAATTTGTGGGTAAAACATCAATTACAGTTGTTTTGAGTTGCATAAATTAATTGAGTCTTATGAAAAAACATTTATACATCTCATTCCTCAGGAAAATCGGAAAATACTTTTAAGATATGATCCTCCATGTGATAAAATCGGAATTGTGTTTAATTCATTTTCTCATTTCCAAACAAGTTTAGTTGAAATCGTAAGATCATCAAATATTGTTTTATTCAAAATTATCATAAAATATTACTTATATTATAAATTATATATTTTTGAAACGATCATAATATAATACCCATAAAAATGAAGCTCATCAATATATACGTTGAATATTGATTTTTTGAAATGTTATGTACTTTTTGTGGAATATATACGTCCCAACAAACAAACTCTGACTCTCCAAGTCACTTACAAAGGTGTGAAATTTTTTATAAACATATCTTAATTGAAAATATCAATCATTTGTTCTTGAAGAAACAAACGTTATAAACGATTGACTGGTTTGATGCAATTCTGAGGACACACTGAATTAAACACCATCACATATGTTTCGACATACTCCTTCGGTTTCAAAAAATTATATTATTTTGATCTGAGTAAGTATTACGTTAGAAGGTTTGATCGATATTATGACACAATCAAATATTGTTTTTTGAGAAAATATCGTGAAATATTAATAATAATGAATCTTTTAAATTAGGTGTTGGATAATATTTTGAAGAAAAAAATATTATACTGCTTTCATCCCATATATTTTACAATATTTATTTTTATCATTTAAATTTAAATCTATTTATTTTTTCATCCAAATCAATTCTTAATCATATCAAATTTTTATTAAAATTTAGTAATAATTATGAAAGGGAGAGCGGTAACATGGTTGCGATTTTGATCAGCTTGTACCGGATCACTTGCCTTGCCTAGCCGCAGGCGAACATAGATCAACGATGAAGATTGACAATGAATCCCGCCATTTCACCGACTTTCCTTCAACACTAAACAAATCCTCCGATCAATTAATCACATAACACAACCAGATCCTTTTCAGCCCAACAGTTCCCACCTTCCTCAGATCAGTAAATCAAATCCCCAAATCGAATACCATACCAAAACTAGCACAATCCCAATCAATTTGATCCAAATCTAACCCCTTCAATTCGCAAATGAACCCAAAGCCACCACCTTTCATCACCCAATTCCCCTCTCTTCTCCCACCAAACAAAACCCTATTCTTCCATCGAACCCTAGTCCTCCTCATCACATTCCTCGCATATGCATCGTTCCACGCATCGCGTAAACCCCCTAGCATCGTAAAATCAGTGTTGGGACCCGAATTGCCACTAAATGGGACCAACCCAGATCGTGATTCGGGTTCAATTGAAATGGGTTGGTCTCCTTTTAATGGATCTAGAGGGACTCATAGACTTGGGGAACTCGATCTAGGGTTTTTGGTGTCTTATTCGATTGGGATGTATTTTGCTGGGCATTTGGGGGATAGGATTGATCTGAGAGTGTTTTTGACGATTGGGATGATGGGTAGTGGGGTTTCGACGATTGTTTTCGGGTTAGGGTATTGGTGGGATGTTCACAGGTTTGTGTTCTTCTTTGTTGTGATGGTTGTTTGTGGTTTGTTTCAGTCCATTGGTTGGCCTTGTGTTGTTGCTGTGGTTGGGAACTGGTTTGGGAGGGATAAGAGAGGGTTGATAATGGGAGTGTGGAACTCTCATACATCGGTTGGGAATATACTCGGGTCTGTGATCGCTTCGTGGATGCTGGATTATGGGTGGGGCTGGTCGTTTGTGTTGCCGGGTTTGTTGGTTATGCTGATGGGGATTGTCGTTTATGGTTTTCTTGCCATGAGTCCTGATGTTGTGGGGTTTGAGTCTGATGATGGTGGGGTTGAGTTGAAGGAGGAGAGTGATACTCGGGATCATGAGAAGGCAATGGAGGGTGAGAGCTTGAGTCTTCTTCAGTCTAAGAGTGTAGAGGATTCAGGGTTTATTGAATCAAATGCGAAGAAGAGTAATGATGCCATTGGGTTCCTCGAAGCATGGAGGTTACCAGGCGTGGCGTCTTTCGCATTTTGCCTCTTCTTCTCAAAGCTAGTAGCTTATACATTTCTCTACTGGTTGCCGTTCTATATCAGGCATACAGGTAAAACTCATTTTCGATGATCGATCTTCATATTTTAATTTGCTAGACTCGTGTACTTTATGAGCAAGAGAGCTCCCCCATTGAATCTTTGGTTTTATTTGAAGCTGTTGCTGGTGTATACTTCTCTCACACAACCGCTGGAATGCTGTCGACGATATTCGACATTGGAGGTGTCATTGGAGGGATTCTAGCCGGGTATATCTCTGATAGAATGGAGGCTCGAGGAATCACATCTGTTATATTCCTTTCCTCATCCATTGTTGCCCTTCTTCTTTTTCGCATCTATGGAAGCATTTCCATATTTGCCAACACTGCCTTGATGTTCCTTTCCGGGTCGCTTGTCAATGGCCCTTACTCTCTCATAACAACGGCCGTGGCTGCTGATCTTGGCACGAACAGCGCTGTTGGTGGAAATGCACGTGCATTAGCCACCGTAACTGCAATTATAGATGGAACTGGGTCTGTCGGAGCAGCTGTCGGTCCTCTTCTGGCTGGCTACATGTCTAGCAAAGGATGGAACAGCGTGTTTGCAATGCTTATCTTGTCTAGTTTTATTGCAGAGTTGTTCCTCATCCGTGTCGTGAGAACTGAGTTGGATGAGAAGAGGGCTCAGGGAAAGTGGTTGTGGCTCACTGGAAGATTCTCGTGATGCAATTACTTAAGTAATTCTTTGTAGATTCCGTTGTGATCTGGTTCATTGCAATGACCATAAAGCATTTGATCCTCTCCGCCCGTGGTCGTTCAAGAATTGGCAATTGCAAGCGAAAGAACGCCAGGCATCATCACTTGCGGAGGCTCCCCTTTTGTGACTATCTTTGATTTATTGGAGTACGAAGACTGTTGAACAGGAGTTCTCTGAAGGGTGTTTTACATACATCGCCAAGGCTCCAACATTTTGTTGTCTCGAAGTAATACATACATCGCCAAGGCTCCAACATTTTGTTGTATCGGAGTAATCCATGTAAAGTTTTTTATTTCCTTTTTGATCTTTCCTCAAAACATTCTTGTGTAACAGATTTTTTTGGACAAACGAACATACGACTGTTTTTATATTATCGAATCCTTTTGTATATCTGAAAATTAAGAACAATATCGATGTGCGTTGAGAAGCGACCAGCGGTTGTTTATGTTGATTGAAACTAAAAGGATTTTGACAAATTTTGCTGAGAAAACCTTCTTGCATACTTGGTCCAGAATAGGTGCAAACAAAGACTGCAAAACAAACGCAAACTATGTATCTCAAGTTTAAATTATGCCCATCAGGTAATTCTGTTCAAGACATCTATTCTTATGTAATCAGAACCCAAGTTTTTAATCAATATGGCATATTCATTACATTATCTCACCGTCTGTACTAGCCATATCTAGCACAGCAAAAAGTACCCTACTGTCTTCCACTGAGCACAATAATAAAGAGTTGGCCAGTGAAGCGACGAAGATGGGAGCCTTGCAGCGAATAACACTAGGCAAAAACATGAACATCAGTAAACAGAACCCTAGAAACAAAATTCATCTCCATAAAATGTGGAAAGAGTTTAATTCATTCGGAAAAAAAACAATCATTAAACATAGGTAACTCGGTAGATTGACCCCAAGAACAGCATAGAATTTCTGGAACATCAGAATTTTTAGAGGTTCGCACACTTCGTACAGGTTCAGAGACTAAAAACCCATTATGGCTAATCCAAGGAAAAAATATCAGGCTCCGGTGAAAGCTTTCTTCCCAACAGCAGCAGAAGAACCAGCTGGTATCACTTTCAACACGTTGAATCTCACGGTCTTCGACAATGGCCTACAGCAAAAGAAGAAATAAACATCTCAGAAGCAGGACGCCTAGAACGTGAAAACATAGGGTAAGAATACAGTCTTGTGTTTTGGAGATAACCTGCACTGTCCAATGATGACATGATCTCCTTCCTTGACTCGAAAGCATGGAGATATGTGTGCCGGGATGTTGGAGTGCCGCTTCTCATACCTAAAATCAGCATCTTAAAAGTGTTAATTGCAGGAGGAATGAAACTACAATGTGAAGGAAGAGGGGAGAAAGAGAGGTGCCTTTGGTATTTCTTAATATAGTGCAAGTAGTTTCTGCGGACGATGATGGTCCTGTCCATCTTTGCACTGTGGCAGGTTCCAGCAATAATGCGGCCCCTGATTGAAACAGTTCCAGTGAAAGGGCATTTCTTGTCGATATAAGTACCTGATCACGGCAAATGGTCTTCCTTTTAGCCAAATGTAATTTGACAAAGGATGACAACTATTGAATAAAGAAGATCAAAAAAGAATTTCATGCTAAGAAGTTAAAATTAGTGATGCATCTTTGGTAGTCTAAAGAAAAAGGAATTGTTGACACTCCAGAGCTAAAAGAAGGTCAATCCACAAACAATAATCACTTGTTCTACAAGTGAATCATGAAAGATGCTGTTTACACAACACATATGAACAGGAGTCTGATTAGTATGAGATGATTGATCAGATAATTGTAGTCTGTATTAATTGAGTCCACCTCATATATTCAGAAACATATATCCTCATGCCAATGGCTCAAATACATTTCAAATAGAATGATGTAAAATAAAAATAATACAGTAACAAAAAAATATCAAAAGCTTTTCATGCATGACAGCATAGAAGGTAAAAAAACTAGAGAAGCATAAGAAAATAAGCAAAGAGAAAGAAAAACTTGCTGGTATTGAGAGCATATATACCCTCCAAAAAATAAGGATTTCAACAAATCCTTGCCTATTGCCACTCTTTGCTGACAAAGAAGCAATCAAATTTCAGGCAAATAAAAATTTAGAAAAACAGAAGGCTCCGAAGGATCCATAGGTTTTTATAATCAGAAGGCACAACACAACTCCTTTCAGGAAATAGGTAGTTCGAAACATCATTGCCTTCTCTCATTCTCGCAAATAAAAGGGCATCGACCACACTTTCGATGTCAAAGAGTTCCATTGGAGGGCTAAAAAAAGAGACACACTCAGAAAGTTCCCTCTATTTCATTCGCTATGTAGAGTCAACAAGCAAATCACATTTCATTGTTTTCGACTAGCATTAGGACTATGGTTGTCGAATATGTTTCAACCACAACAACCGATACAAACAACTTTGTAACTTGTAAGCATAATATATCATGGAAAACCTAGTAATGATAAATATTTCATAACAAAAAACAAATCAAATATCCAATACAGAGTTAGCAAAAGCCTCATGGCAACATTCAACCGAGTCCATGACTACAGTGCGTACTGACTCAATACTAGATTAGAATTGACAAAGAAGAATATCTGAAAAGGAGAAAACTCTCTCGATCAAGTTAGCATAGATATAAGAGAGACATTGATTTGGTGTTGCACGCAACAAGCAGGTAGCTTATCTAGTTATCTTTAACTCGTTTACTCCTCCTCCCCTCAAATTCCTCATATCACCTCACGCATTATCATCATTTCCTATTCTTCATTCCTTTTGTCCATATACCTCACCTCCGTATCTTTGTTCATTCCTCAAATACTATATCAGCCATTTACTTCTGCTCTCAGAAAATCGATATCTGATTTCCTAGCCTCTGACTCAAATCAGAGATATAGTTCAAAACGTACAAATTCAAATGTTAGAACCTTAGATTACTCTTTCATATCATATCCTAATCTTGCAATCATAATCATACATGCAACTTATCAAACTCAAAATTCCATCCTTATCAACAAGCAAGTAAAACAATCATTTCCATTACCAACAAACAAACAATCATTCAGTCAGTAAGTCAGAAAATTTTACCTTCGACTGCCTCGCGCGGAGTCTTGAACCCTAACCCAATGTTCTTCCAGAACCGGTTCCCTCCCTTCCCCGGCCTCTTGCCCTTCACCGTCTTCTTTGAACTACAAATCCACACACAAACACACACATCACACACCAGAACACCAATTCCCAATCAATCAAACAAACGCCAAACTCAAAAAGCCAACACTCATCATCATAATCAGACGATCTCAATTCCCACCTCAAGAACACCTTCGGTTGCTTCAAAAACGCCTTCTCCGTCTACAACACAAACACAACAACGAATCACCAAAAAAAAACAACACACAATAAAAGAAAAAACTTATTGCAAATCCATCGAGTGATTGATGTGATGTACGGATTTTCTAGGGATATTACCTGTTCCGCCATTGTTGTACGGACGAAAGACAGATGAACGAGCGTCAGCGGCGGAGAATGAAACCCTAACTGACAGAGGGGATGATGAGGGGGTGGTGTTGGGCTGGGCCTGGGCTTGAGTGATTGTGAAGTGGGCTTTGGGCTGGACTGATGATGGTTTAAAAAGGGAAGAGACTGCACGCATAATTTCGTCAAATACAGGATATTGTGATACTCTATTGCCTCGTTTGGTATGAGAATGGGATAATAAAGGATAACTAATGAAGGGACTACTAATCCGTCATTGTTAATACTTGGATTAGTTATTGAATCCTTCCTTGTTATAAATCATGTTTGGTACAAAAAAAATTAATAAACAGTCGACGTGAGATAATCAGTTGGTGGTCGGGAGTCAAACAATGGTTAACTGACGATGAACGACGGTAGACAATTGGGCGACGATCGATCATCGGACGACGGTTAGGCGGCAATCGTCGGGTAACGGTCGTCGGCCGACAAACGGGCAACGGTCGAAGGTAGGTCGGTCGGACGACGATCGGTCGGTCTGGGGGCAGGCGTCGGTCGGCCTTCGGTCCGGCGGCGATGGGTCCATTTGTAGAGTGGTCCGACGGTGGGTCCGACGACGACGGTGGTCGATCGGTCGGTCGGCGCTCGGTTAAGTGGTCAATGCTCGATCGGGCAGCGGTCGGTCGAGCGACAGTCGGGCAGCGGTCGGTCGATCGATGGGCTGCGATACTTATCCCGTTTGGGGGCATAATTAATACCATGAGGGAGGCGAGATTAATAGTGAGAGGATTAGAGGTATTATCTCTGTAAGTGTGATTAGTAATCCAAATGTTTATTTTCCTACCAAACATGACCTATAAGATAAATAGGTCTGCACTGGACTTATTTTCCTACCCTCACGGTTAGAACGAACATGATTTGGGCTACACTGGTCTATTTGTTTTTTTATGTACTGGTGTTTTGCAGAAATAATGAACAAAAAAACCTTGGTTCATAAATAACCTATGTGAAATGATCAACAAAGAACCATGGTTAACACATGGTTAGAATGACAAATTTATCAATCTGTCTTCGTGATTATATGACGACTAGAGGACAGTGTTGGATTGTCTTGGATCCATGTGATGTGACGACCACAAAAATAATGATTATTTTATAATAATTGTAAAGATACGATCTAAATAATGGATAAAAGAATTTAGGAGATGATCATAAGAGTTGGAATTCTAGGATACGATAATCTTATGAGGATATATGAGATACTCTTTACTTATCTTCAAAGCCAAATTCTTAAAGATAAGGTTATCTTATATCATGTAAAAAGTCCATAAATATAGGACGTTCAAGACATAGACCCCCAACCACATATTCCACAATACAATACAATTATTATTGTTATTGCTTTCTCTTTTGTCTCTTGAGTCTTGGTCATCGTTAGACGGTCCCGTAATCGTCGTCGTCATCATCATCAACATCATCATCATCAAGGTATCGTCGATCCTCGACCCTTCAGTCTCGTAAGTGTTTTCTGTACAAACTGTTTGGCATCCACTATGGGCGCCTCTGATTAAATGGCACGAAAGACTCGGAGTCAAACCAACAACAACAGATCCCCAAAGTTTAGAGCACAACGGTCTAAACAACGAACCGACCATGGCAAGAAGCGACAATTCAACTCACAGCGATTCTGGAATCCAAGACCGACTTCCAAACGACGGAACAGATCAGATACCACCAGGAGTCCTATCCTTGTTCGAGAATTTCAAGAAGAAGATACAGAAGTCAATGGAGGAAACCATTAAAAAGGTAACAATCGCAAATCATTCTCCCTCTAATTATCAAGTCGGACTCGGAAGGAAAGAACTTCTGAAAGGCAAGCCTACAATAGGTAAAACCCGTCCAAGAAAGCTCTTTGACAATAGTATAATAGACCTAGAACTCAGAAGAGGAAAAGATATGAGGACCCGGACCAAAAGGTCGATAAGTTGAACAGCTATAGACAAAGGAGAAGTTAACTTGGATAACCTGAACCGAACAGCGGATAAAGATATTATGAAGGTAACCAAACAACTAATAGAAAAGAAGATGGGCAACCCTGCAAAGGGAAGGACCGAGATGAGAAAAGTTTCTCCCTTTTCTGAGAGAATACTCCAAGGAATATCGCCAAATCATTTCAAGATGCCACAATTGGAAATATATGATGGAACCACCGACCCTTATTCCCATATTCAAAACTACGAATCTATATTGGATATCTGTGGCGCTAACGAGGTCATTCTATGCAAAGCTTTTCCTACATCAAAGATGCCGCTCGAGCTTGGTACGCCTCACTTCCACCAACCTGTATAGATTCGTACTCAAATTTTACAAGGATGTTCATCAAATACTTCATCAGTAGCTGAGGAATGAAGGTCACCTTAAATGATCTCCGTCAACTTTTCAAAATCCAGGTGAGAAACTTTTCGATTATAGCAAAATATTCAATCTTGTTGATGTCAAAGCCGAGAAAGTAAGCGAAGAACAAAAAGTCGATGCACTTAGCAATGGATTGTAAAGTTTTAACCTTTTCTATCAGTTAAATGTGAAGTCACGATGGGAATACGACGACTTAATGGAAGAGTTGAACAAACATGAAGGAGCCAAAGTCACTTTGGCTACACGAAACCAAGCTAAAGGAATAAGGAGTCGGCTCACACCTCGTCCCAATCTAAACGAACAGGATAAACCTCGGCAGTTAGGTAGAAGATCACCTCTGAGACGAGAAAGAGGCAAATAAGGAAGAAAACCGGGAACGATCTTCATAGCATATACCCCTCTCAATACTTCGAGAAGTGAAATATTACAAGGCGCATGGGAAGATAATTTCCTTACTAACCTGCCTGAAAAGTTGAGATTTAACAGTGGAAGAAAAGACATGAATCGATAATGCATGTATCATCGCGATCACGGTAATAATACTGACGAGCGCCGATATATCAAAGACGCAATACAAGACTTGATCAGAAATGGATATTTGAAGAAGTTTGTAAAAGATCAAGGTATACAAGGGAAAGAACGAGGTCGATCACCACCAAAGAATAAGATCATTCTGCTCGGACAAGTGGAGACGAACAAAGGACGGCTCAAAGACCGAGGATCAATATCATCACGAGGGGACTTCTCCCAATGGAGAGTTAATCATTATCAGAAGTTAACACCAAGCGCATCAAGTCGATCATACTTGAACCCAAGAAGGCTCAATACGAGGTCGAAGTAAGTTTCGGACCACTAGATGATGAAGGAATTAGTTTCCTACATGCAGAACCGTTGATTATAACCTTGCACATCTGCGACCTCGATGTCGAAAAGATATTGGTCGATACGAGATCGTCACAATCAAAAGGATGAGACTACTCGAGAAGGACTTACGACCGTGCAAAATTCCTCTGGTAAGTTTCACAGGAAGTACCATATTGCCGAAAGGACATATCATCGTATCTTCAACAGTTGGAGACGAGAATACGAAAAAGGTCTGAACTCGGATGACTGACTTCACTGTTGTGGATCTTCCTTCTACTTAATGTGGGATTTTAGGTCGGCCATCCATCATTGACCTAAAGATGGTTATTGTGTCAAGATACATGATGATCAAAGTTTCGACTCTCTTTAGAGAAGGAGAAATCGGGAAATATCAGAAAGAGTCTCGACAGTGCTATCTTGCGACTTGGAAACAAAGTCAACTCGGTCGGATCCCAAAAGAAACAATTCAACTACAATTCGATCCAAGGAAAGAGAAGAAAGGATCAGATCGGTAGAAGAATTTATGGACATACCTTTGCAACCCTAAGATAACTCCAAATGTGTTAAGATCGAATCCTTACTACAGGAACCAACTCGGACCGAGTTGATTACCTTTCTTAGGAAGAATTCAATGTCTTCACTTGGCAAACTTCAGACATCCCTGGTATAGACCCAAAAGTCATAGAGCATAGACTTTCAGTAGATCCAACTTTGAAACCCATCAGGCGGAAGAAAAGACATTTCGCTCCAAAAAGAAATCAGGCTATCACGAAAGAAGTCGACAAACTCCTTAGTGCGAATTTCATCAGAGAGGTGGACTATCCGGACTAGTTGGCTAATGTAGTGATGGTAAAGAAAGCCAATGGAAAGTGAAGAATGTGTATCGATTTCACCAATCTCAAAAAGGCTCGCCCAAAATACTGATACCTTCTACCTTGGATAGATCAGCTTGTAGACTCCACCTCAGGCCACGAGTTGCTATCATTCATGGATGTCTTCTCTAGTTATAACCAAATCTTCATGGCTAAAGAAGATAAAAAAAGAGCTCCTTCATAACCGAACAAAGTATGTATTGCTATGTTATGATACTGTTTGGTTTGAAAAATGTTGGTGCGATTTATCAAAGATACAAAGTTTTTTAACCTTTATTGAAAACTAAAATGGTGGTGTACACTGATGAAATGCTGACCAAGTCGATGAATACAAGAGATCACCCTGTCCAGTTAGGGGAGACCTTTGCTCTCCTAATAAAATACAATATGAAGCTAAATTCGACCAAGTATGCTTTCGGTGTTGAAAGTGTGAATTTAATCGAAGAATAATAGCCTACAGTGGGGGTGAATAGGTAAAAAATAACAGAATCTTGATTCTGTGATCAAGACTCGGTCGTACCGAAAACGGCAATTTCGATAAGATTCTTATGTATAAGAACAAGTCTATAAGAGTTGATCGAATGTTGTGTTAAGTGAATCATGAACAGATCAAAAACTGAAAATAACAAACACGACGCAAAGCACAACAATCCACTATAATCCAAAGATTACAGTTAAGTTTCAGGTTCACCTTCATTCTCTGATTTTTCCATGCTAACTCAGCAAACCAAGTATCAATCAACAACTAGATCGCCACGGATCTAAACACCGATCACTCGAGATCGCAATCAAATGAACAAGTATCACCATGGATCACTTGTCCACAATCATAGAAATCAACAGTTATCAAGAACTCACAAAACCAAAGAAGAAATTCGAATCTTCTCAGAAGAAGTCCACCAAGGCGTCGTAACCCAAGCACAAAAGATGATGAACTTCAAGAAACTCCAAAAATAGCAAATGCTTTCTTGTACCTTGAATCGTGAGTAAGGAAGTTGACGGATGTTAAGAGAGAGAGAGAAAGAGAGGAAACTTTGTAGATCGCGAAGTGTAGAAGTTGTATCCTTTTTCGTTCCTTTTGTCTTCGTATATCTCAACCGCATCCAAGTATCGCCTTATATAGGCCTCAAGAAATCAGGTTGACTTGTCGTAGAAGAAACCTAGGCCTCAGTATATTCTTTATCAGAACTATGCTCTAAGTCAGTTGAAACCTTCCTGTTACAAACTTCACATAAGTCTGTTTTATGCCTCTGACACTGTACAACACCAAACGTTTGTGACTGTCTGAAATACCAATCCTCTGAAAAATTCCTAACTCTATAAAATCTGTTTTCATATACTGTTCATCAGATTTTGAAGCTTACTGAAACACATCAGACATTACCATAGCAAGAACAGCTTTTCCAGTTTTCAATCAGAACTCTGAATTTGCAGCCTCAAACTCTGATAAACCCGAAGTCTGACCAGGCAGTCTGATTTACTCAACACTTCTAACCAAAACCCTTTCTACTTCAGAACTCTGACTGTCTAAAGTACTTCCTATGTCTAACAGAACTTTAACTCAAGAGAAACAAGTTCTAATAATTGACAATATGCTTAAACATAAATTGGTATTTTGACACATCAAATCATAAGTAATAACAGACTAAACAATGATATGACAAAGATCTTATCATATAAATCCTGTTAGTCACATCAATCTCTCCTTATTTGATGTTGTCAAAAACCTAAGTCAATCTAGTATAGGGTTTAAGCAAAATCAGTTCCAAGTCATAACATATCACAGAACAATGCAAGACGTCACAGAACAATGCAAGAGAAAAAAATGTATTATATTCAGATATCAAACAAAGAAACAGAGAATCTATAACGTCCCGAAATTTGGCATGACCGGCACGTGACGTTATGTCATCGTAGACCCAGTCCATGACAAAGCCAATCAACCCAAACGGATTTGTAGGTATAGAAGCTAAGGAAAGTCACCTAATCAATACAAATTATAATTACAGATGATAATATGCAATCTCGATTACATTACAATATTGTATTGCCTACAAGTGGTTCCCAACGAGCATTTACTACATATCGGACAGTGAGGTAAATAACTATATACACAAAATCTCTATCGTTTTGACATTGCCTTGTGATGGGTCTGCAAATAAAACACATAACCGTGAGCTAAAAGCTCAGCAAGCAAAGTCTATGTATTCGATTTACAGGGTACTCCCCCGACTACGATGATCAGTGAGTACTTGTAAAACATTTTCTAATAACCATAGGAAAATATGGGCGTCGTATCAAACCCTACACATATTAAAAGCATAGACGTCATTGTTCTCTTTTATATTCTTTTTACTTTCTTAACCATCGCAAATTCGTGTCCCAACATGAAGGATAGAACTCAAATGAGGACAAAAGATGAGAGATTTTTAAGACACAGACACTGATCTGGGTCAAATTCTCAGTCACACATCATCCACCGAAACCATTTGAAAACCTGTTGTCTTTTATGAAAGTGTTTCTGTTTTTCATAAATACTACGCATGGTTTGGGTTCGCGGCCCCAAAACCACTGCGTCTCTTGCGTATACTTCGGTTCCTTAAACCCTCACTTACACGTCGAAGGTCCTCCTTGAGAGGACAGCCTTACACGTAATCGGCCGATGTTTTGACCCGCGACTTCTTGTCACTGCGCATACGAAGAGAACCACACTTGTTCTCTTACTAGCTATATTTAACGTCTGACCCAGTCATGTCTATTTTGAACGCTCTTAGAGTCAAAGAACTCGATTCCGAAAGGGTCACTATACGACCTCATCGACGATAACGGACTTGTTTGTTTATCATTAATTTGTTATTATATTCGTTGTAGTGTTTCTTAAATCTCGATTCCTCGCTTAATATGAAATATGATATATAACACATATTCAGATTATAAATAGCATATGAAGCTTGTACAGAAATCACATACAACGCGTTCAGTTCTTCAGTCATGCCTTAACATAAATTCTAGGAAAACAATCCCATAATATTTTTTATCAATAAACTTACGTTCTTTTACGCAAATCCCATAATTATACATAATCCCTGCAAATAATACGTAAGTCGCATAAACACGCATAAGCAAGCTCAGTCACGCACAAACACACCGTCCTGCACACATGCACAAACCATGTGCACAAGATCTCACCCTAACCATCACATACATACACAGCCTTCACCCTAAGCACGAACACAGTCACGTATAACCATCAACCATTATCAATGCTTAATATATATGCTACCCAACAACTCCATATCTCTTTCATCACACATACAGTCATCTCACTAGGTACACCTCGCTAACTCATTCACACACATAGCAGTCGACTCCGTCAAAGCACACATACATCACATCGTACACACATAATACAAGCATAATACACAACGCTCTGCCTAACACGATCACAATGTCCCACAACCACCTAAAATATCCACATGACCCTTTTATGATCGTTTCTAATACCCAATCTACCTCATGAATATAACCCTTAACGCATTTTCATACCCAAGTCCCTTCAAGAACATAAACCTTAACCCGAAAGCATCGTCATCCCAACAAACTAACCAAACACAAGCACTTCAAAACCAATTCAACCCAACATAAGCATATTATCGTCATTTTCATTCCCAAGCTCGTATATATACATAAACCCAATCAACCTCAATGCAACAACCAAATAAATCTTAGAGTCTCAGACATCACACGGAGAATTCCAATAGATAAAGAATTGGCTTTTTATTGTAAGAAAAAGTGTAACGCCCCGAAATCCGGATTGCCCGGCACGTGACGTTATGCCGTCATAGACCCAGTCCATGATAAGGTCAAACAAACCAAACGAATTTGTAGGTATAGAAGCTGAGGAAGCTACCTAAACGATACAAATCATAATTCCAAATAAGAAAGCTGTCGGAGTACTGTTCACCGGAACACTGTGTAAACAGTAACTATGTCCGTACACTTTTTCACGATACTGTTCATGACACTATTTAGTACTGTTTGAACACTGTTCATCCGTGGAAAAAAATTGTTTTTGTGGAAAAATATAAAAAACTGACCCGCAAAAAATGTAACTTAAATCCCAAGCTTAACAATGTTCGTTCCTAAGCCTACGTGGGCGAACCCGGTGTAGGAAATAAGGATTGAAACGTTCCAAGCTCTAATACCAATTTGTTACGAACGGGTCTATTAATAATAGACACAAATAATAACAAGTGCGCAAAAATAAATGAGACAAAAAATTTTACGTGGAAACCCTTGCGGGAGAAAAACCACGGGCGGTCGCCGACGACGAAAAATCCACTAACCAAATGAGGAAATACAAAAGGAAGGAGGTACGCTCAAAATATTGAGAATCTCACAATAAGAGATAGAGATAATAATCTCTAAAACAAATCCCTTAAATCCTCAATGTGTTTTTATGTGTATATATGAATAGTGTTTTCCCATTCTCTTTTTTTTTTTTTCCTTCCCTTCCTTATCTCCTTTCTCCACTCAATTCCTCCTCTGCCTCCCAACTTCTCCCTGACTTCTTCTTCCTCTCCACCTCAAAACCTTCTCTGCGTCTCCTCTCAAATTTCCTCTCTACTACTTTCTTCTTCCTCTCATCTTAGTTATATAGCCGAGGAGACGTGTAAATCTTTTCACGCCTGATGAAGACAAAGACGGTTGGAGATAAGGACGAAAGGCGGCTAGATAAGGACAAAGACGGCTAGCCGCCAGAAGAAAGACAAGGGCGGCTGCGCATGGTTTGAAGTCACAATCAACAATATGTACAACGGATTGATCTGCATTATACTAAGTGCTAAATATGTGGTGGTAGAAGGATTTGAAATCACATTCTCTAGTCATACCTGATCTTTACCATGTTTAGACTTAAGAAGCCCACACTAGCCTGAGCTTTTCATAAGTCATTCACAATGGTCCAATGTTATTTATCTCCCTTCAGAATCAGAGTTATCTTTGCTGGTTGTCTCCTGCATAGCATCACTATGCAGTGAATATGGGTGCTTGAAGTATCAAGATGGAGTGTAGCGATTATACCAGGGAGTCTATCACATGTACGGATGCAGAATATGCAACCAATTTAACATTCTGTTTCTTGTTCTGCGGGCAAATCCTTGCAATCGGAGTATTGATTTGGTCATTTGCTACTGCTTTAATTCCTTTGGTTGCTGAAAATATGTCAGGATTGGTCTTCTCCAGGATTTTGGTACTATTTCTATTAACTATAAGCACCTTTCTATAACTGCTCAATAAGAGCTTCTATTTCTATATCAGGGTCTTTGTGTTTCAACCGTAATATATTTCTGTATTGGTAGGCATAAGGTTTCAATTGCTTTTGCATTATAAACTCTATGATGCAATGAAATCGCTCTCTCATTGAAGGTTGGAATCGGTGAAAGGGTTTCTCCATCAGCGGCAACAGACCTTATTGCCAGGCATGTACTACTCATGAGCGGTTCAGGGTGTCATGTAGCTAATTTATTTTCTTTTTCCTCTGGCTGCTAATATATCATTGGGGGCATTGAATCTCTTTTCCTATATAACCACAATCCTTATGTCGATTAATGAGTATGGAGAGTTCATATCATGTCGGTGCTTCTCATTGCGTATGTGCAATAAAAATTCATCGTTGAGGAGGTGCAAGATATACTAATACCAAAATATATAGACTACAGACTTCAAGCCTGCAAGATTGACGTGCCAACTAAAAAGGATATGCTTTATAATTGGTTTTGAATCTAGATTAAGTTTTTGGTATGACTGTTTAAGGAGTTCATGTTTTGGCTGATAAGATTTCATCAACACTATGTGCAGGACAATACCTCTAGAAGAGCGGTCACGTGCTGTTTCATTTGTCTTTGGCGGATTAAGTGTGGGAAGTGTTATGGGGTATGTTTTGTTTGGTTAAGCACTTAAGCTTGACTAGTTGCTTTCCTGTCATGGATGATATGATGACTCTGAGAATTAGATGCGCTTTCAGTGCAGAAATAATTCTAAATCTGCTTTCATAGAAAATTTTCTCTGTCAATAAGGATAGCATCATTTCTTAAACTGGGTTGTGAAATTTCCGGGGAAAGACCAACAACAATAACTTGTTGTTCAGACACTCCAGTGCATGTACTCACTATTAGGTTCTTTTTCAGGCTCATTTTGGCTCCACCCATCATCCGAAGTTTAGGCTGGGAATCGGTCTTTTACATTTTTGGCTTTCTTGGGGTAGCTTGGTAAGCAGCTCTTATTAAGCTCAAAGCGGCGTTTTCTTTCTAATCCTCAGTTGTGTCTTCCAACTCTTACTAGAATCTCTGGTGCATCAATTGGAAAACAAGATCTTTTCTCTTCTTATTAACAGTTGTGCCTTTCACTACTTGCTGGAAATTGCTGACAATGCTTCGATTGAATCAGCTCTTTCATTTCACAATGACTCTTGACACTTGAAAAACTTGAAGGTATTTGGCATTTCAATTAATCGAAGAAGGACAAGCAACCGTAGCTCCTATATCCAGAAGTAGTTCACTTGATTTGGAGCCAAGAAACGACTCGTGGTCTAGTTCACTTGATGAGTTGCGAGGCTCGTTGCAGGTATGTGTAAATGGAACTTGTGTTACATTGATGCCTTCTTTGTTCTTTCTTTGCGCTAAGCCATAGCATTGGATAACTGGTAGCCTGAAGTAGAATGATTTGTATAATTAAATTAAGTCTGATATCATCTTAATTGCGTGAGTACTGACATGTAGCGTTCGATAGGATGTTCCGTGGAAGGCATTCTTCCGAAGTGAAGCTGTTTGGGCGATGATATATGCTCATTTTTGCGGAAGTTGGGGGCACTTTACATGCTTGTCATGGTTACCCACTTATTTCAGGTATCCTGCTCATTACGACTCCTAGGCTATCTAGTAGTATTGTAAAACAAGCATTTGACACATTGTCTATCCATAGTGAAACCTGAAAATTAAGACTCTAGTATTGTCAAATGTAAAACACACGCGCGCGCACAACAAAACAAAACAAAGGGAAGTAACTAGATTTTTTTTGGAAGGAAAATACTATGTAACTATTTCATAAGCACATTGGAGAAATGTGATATCCCTTTTTTTTTTTGGATTGAGTCTTTGTTACCACTTAACAGTTACTTGATAAAACAAATACTTAGTAATATGGATGTGCGCAGTCCATCCCTGTATAACCTAGCAATTAGCATTCACCTTGTGCTCTGATGAATTTTTTTCACTCGAAGACTCTTGAGTCTTGTCATATAGTTCCCTTCAATTTTGTCTGAATGTTCTCCGTTATTTAAATTTTTTTGTGCAGCGAGGAGCTAGATCTAAATTTGACTGAAGCTGCATGGGTGAGTTTCTACTTTGATGCTTTCATGCATTGCCATGATTGATTGCTTCAAGTTCTAGACTTCTAGTAGATGACACTCCAGCTACGCCTGTATTTTGAGATTGTAAACGGTAGAAAACTTGGACTAGCAAGAAAGCATATGGTAGTATATTACGGGTCAATGGAGTTAACTCTCTCCTTGGCACTCAGTGAGGATATATTTTTTTTTACGATTGATCTGGTAAACAAAGTTCAGCGTCTGGCTAATAACTATGGGATTAGCATTCAGGATGTGAAATCTAATAGCTTGCATTTTTTTCAGGTTTCGGTGCTTCCTCCATCAGCCTCTATATTCATCACGAACATTGCAGCACAACTAGCTGATAATTTGATTTCCCGTGGTGTGGACATGGCAACTGTACGAACATGAAGCCGATGGATTTCTCCAGTATCAACTTTTTCATTCATTCAATATTACCATCTTAGCTCTGGACTAATTATCAACATTTGCATTGGTCCTTTTTTTCTTTTTCTTTTTCTTTTCTTTTCTTCTCTCTCTCTTGTTTGGGGG